>JANHFO010005058.1:17834-28218 GCA_032468095.1 Pareas carinatus
TCCTCACCTCCCCTTAACCTCAACAGTCTCTTCCTTAAGTGCCCCCCGTAAATGACCAGTAGGAACTGCAGAATGACTGCCATGCTCTGCTTGGCTCTCTCGTCATGTTTTTTTTAGTGGAAGGAGAAAAAGTTAAAGGGGGGGGGAGCATTTCACTGTTGAGAACAAATATGGGAAGAAGCTAGGAGGTAGGGATACCCCCTATTGGGAAACCGTCCACTCCCAGCTTGAGGAAATGTCACAAAACTCTTTCCATCATTTTGTCTCACACAAGAATGACCCCACCAGCACCCAAGCCCCACAGTATTTTGGGAATATTTAGGGGGCATGGCCAATCTTAGGTCAACACAGCCTTCGCATGTGGAAGGCGTCAGAGTTGGACTTAAAGAGAGGTGTAATAGCATCACTGTTACATAAAGTAAAGTTAAAGGAGTCCCTGTGGATATTACTCCACTAGTCTTGGCTGACTATAGGCGGGACGTGTGTGCACGCTCATCTCTGTTTCAGGGCCACTGAGCCGACACCGACCGAAGACAGCTCTGTGGTCATGAGGTCAGCATGTCATCATGGAACACTGTTACCTTCCCACTGAAGTGGTACCTACGAGGGCAATTCAGAAAAAAACCTCCGTTTGGTTATCCATGACAGATGCTCTCAGATACGGAACTTTTATTATACAGATTAGAAAGCTACAAGATTACATCACTTTTTGACATAATCGCCATTCAAATGGAGGCACTTGTCACAACATCTTACAAGGTTTGAAATTTCTTCTGCAAAAAAAATCTCCCTCCTGGAATGAAGTCAGAAGAGGTGGGAGTCGCTCATCGTCAAATCTGAGCTATCGGAGGGGGGAGGGGGGGATCAAAAACATCCCAATGTTGGAACTGCTCCAAAAATACTTGGGTGCGTCTAGTGGTGTGCAGGCGAGCGTTATCGTGAACCAACACCACACCGGAAGTCAGCATGGCCCGACACTTGTGTCAACACCGCTTTGACAATGACAATGCGCTTCACGATGCTGTTCCAGGGTGGCTTCCTTCCCAGGAGGAAGATTTCTTTGCAGGAGGAATTTCAAACCTTGTAAGCCTCAATCTGAATGGCGATGCTGTCAAAAAGGAATGTCATGTTGTAGTTTTCTAATGTGTATAATAAAAGTTCTGTATCTGCGGGTATCTGTCATGGATAACCAAACAGAGGGTTTTTTTCCTAATTGTCCTTGTATTTACCTACTTGCATATGGATGTTTTTGAACTGCTAGGTTGGCAGAAGCTAAAATGAGGACGGGAACCCACCCCATCATGGGGTGCTCAAGTCTCAAACCTGGGCTGTCAGCTTTCCAGCTCACAAGCCAACGTCTTAATCACTGAGCCACTGCATTGACCCAGCATTACATAACTGTAATCTAAATTAACAACCATTTACCAAAATGAATATCTGGATATAAAGCAGGAAGATTGTTAATTTAAGACTGCTAAATGGACATAGGGGGGGAGGCAGTGATGCAAGACACACATGATGGATAAATTTTACTTTCACAGAAAACAGCTAAATTCCAAAAACAGAGCCAGTTCAGATCAAGAATCCTTTTGAAGTAGCAGTAAGCCAAATCAACTGCAGGAGAATTGTGCACTCCATACATTGTAAAGCCAAATTAGAGGAGGGGAAAATAAACAAGAAACCAACCCAGGAGAAAAAAACAACAAGAAAGGGCTTACTAAAGTCAATGAGGAATCTGCCATAGCCCTTGCGTTGGTACTGGGGAAGAATCATGATGCAGGAAACATTGTACTTCTGCTGGCAGTGCTTCTCCTAGTAAAGAAGAAAGAAGGAGGGGGGAGACAGAGAATCTGGTCATTAAAAGCACGGCTTTGTGACACGGAACAGGCGTTCTTTGGGACAATAATTAATACGGAGGGAATATTCCAGACAAAGACACAGCTGTAATTCCATCGGGGAGTCAGAGAAAACCAGGTGAAAAACATGTCTCCGGTGGAAGAACAACAGCAAACCTCTAATTATTTGGGAAGAGGGAGGGCGGGAGATGACAGAGTACGGTTTGGTTCCTGAAATATTTTGTCCAGAAACTTTCATTCAAAATGACTCTGGCTCTGGGAGGTCTTGATTCCTTGGAACTTTCCCAAACAGAAAGGCTCCCCCCAGCAGATGATGGGAGAAGATCTGGGAAATGTTTACTGTTTGGATTCTGTGATATACCCGAGAGAAATTATTACTAGAAAAACATCTTGTTTGGTAAACATGATTCTCTCAAGCTACGGAGTAGATAAATGGGAATATTAAGTGGATGAAAATACCTAGGTTTCTGCAGGGAAGAATAAATGTAATGAAAATGAATACAGGCAGTCCTCGACTTACGACATTTCATTTACTGGCCGTTTGAGGTTATAACAGCACTGAAAAAAGTGACTTATGATTACCATTTTTCACACAAGTGTTGCGACATCCCCAATGATCCCAGGATCAAAATTCAGACGCTTGGCAACTCACTCCTATTTATGACGCTTGCAGTGTCCTGGGGTCATCTGTCCAGCTTTTGTGACTTCCTGACAAGCCAAGTCAACGGGGTAGCCAGATTCACTTAATAACTGTATTACTAAGTGAACAACTGCAATGATTCGCTTAATGACTGTGGCAAGAAAAGTCATAAAGTGGGGCAAAACTCACTTATGGAATGTCTTGTGGTCGTAAGTCGAAGGCTACCTGTATGCACTTCACAGAGCGGCAGTCTTGTTGATTTGGCTTAAAGGTCAAGCAGCTCCCTTTCAAAACGATGGCTCACCTCTGATAATAGAAGCGTTTATTTTTTTGAAAAAAAACCCTGTATTTAATTTATTCATTAAGCATGTAAATGAGTTTGTTAACTATCATTAACACAGGGGAATGAAAATTATATTGAACATATACCGTTATGGAGCCGATGAGGAAGTTGTTTGGCGCCCTTGAAATCCTGACCAGAACTGGCTTCCAGTTCCAAAAAAGATTCTGTGATATTTATATTACTCAAGACAAGTGAAATATATTTAGGCACCGTTACGTAGGAAATAAAAGTTTGATCTGGTTATAACCTAGAAGGCCCTATATGGCTTGGGCCTGGTTATCTTCAGAGTTGCTTTTCCCCAAAAGAATCTGTCTGTCCACGTCAGAAGGTAAAAGTCTGTATCATTCAGGACGTGGCCGACAGGGCGATTTCAGAATGGCGTACCCTTGGAACGAGGGATGTTTCTCTCTCTCTCTCTCTCTCTCTCCTTCCCTCCCTCCCTCTCTCGGTATTTAAGAAATGAGTGAAGACATGGTTGTCCGACAAAGATACTGGAGACGGAGGAATATTATCCCATATTATGTAAATATTGTTAAAGTTCAATGTTTAAATTTTTATGTTATCTGTACACCGCCCTGAGTCCTTCGGGAGAAGGGCGGTATATAAATCTAAATAAATAAATTATCCCAATCCCAGTGATGAATGGTTTGGCATTCTACTGTGTATTTTTAATCTTATTTTAGGATGTATGCTTAACGGTTATTTAACTATGCACAATAAAATTATATCACAGAGTTCTAACTATTGAGTCTTTGGTGCTCTCTGAGCTTGGTGGTTTTCTTGCAGATGTTTCATTACCAAACTAGGTAACATCATCAGTGCACCAATGAAACATTTGCAAGAAAACCACCAAGCTCACGGAGTCCCAAGGATCCCAAAGAATTGTAAGTGACTTAGATTCACTTGTCTGAAGTGGCACACAAGTTGTATAAACAAATAAATGTACTCTGCAGCTTTCATTACTGTTTATGTAGTCATAAGAGGAGGAAATCAAGTTACTGAACTCTAAAATTCAAGAGTTTCAGGATCCTTTTTCAGAGTCTGGATGGGGAAGAATGGACTATTTCAACTCTAACAAGACTAGGTAGCTTTGGACTCAGAAATCACTTCTGTCCATGGATTTTCTATCATCAGTTCTGAAATAGGAATCGGTGAACACAAATTGTGTGTTTCTCCAGATGGAACTAATGTACAGCTGTATTTTTCACACCATAAGATGCACTTCCCCCCCAAAAAAATAGTGGGGGGGAAAGTGTATGCGTCTTATGGAGCGAATACTCCCAAAAGCATGGGAGATCGATCCGCGGGGCGCCAGGAAGGCTCCAATTCGGCCTTCAGGCCGATCTTTGAGCCTTGGAAAGCCTCGGGGAGCGATTTGCGCACACCCGAAAATCGCTCCGCGGGACGCTCCAAAGCCGAAGGATTGGCCTAGAGGCCAAACTGGAGCGTTCCTGGCACCCCGCAGGTGTGCAGAAATCGCTCCATGGGATGCTCCAAAGCCGAAGGATCGGCCTAGAAGCCGAACTGAAGCATTCCCGGCGCCCCACAGGAGCGCAAAAATTGCTCCGCAGGACGCCGGGAACGCTTCAGTTCGGCCTCCAGGCCAGTCTCCGGACCTTGGATCGCCCCGCGGAATGCCTCTGGGCGCCCTGCGTCTTATAGTCCGGTGTGCCTTATGGTGCAAAAAATAAGGTAGTCTTTCTAGACCTACTGCTGTTGCTGGAAGCATATATGTCAGCTACGACTAGGAAGGCTGGTTCATTCAATGCATCCTTTTCTAGATCAGCACACTCTTCCTATGGCCACTCACTCATTGCACCTCCCAACATATAAGTATTGTCTTATGCAGGGACTATAGTTGGTCCAGAGTGCAGCTATATGAGTAGTGCATCCCCATATCACCTCTCTCTGACAGGCTGCACCAATTATTAGTTGGTTTGGGGATACATTTCAATGTTCCAGTTGTCTTCTATAAAGTCCTTCAACGATGAGACTTCAAACAGAGCGAAGGGATCTTGGAGGACATCTAGTCCTGCTCAAGCAGGAGATCTTATACTATTTCAGACAGGTGGCTGTCCAGTCTTTTCTTAAAAACCTCCAATGTTGGAGCACCCACAGCTTCTGAAGGCAAATCATTTCAGTGATTTAATTATTCTGATGGTCAGAAAACTTCTCCTTAGTTCTAGGTTGCTTCTCTCCTTGATTAGTTTCCATTCACTGCTTGTCTTGCCCTTGGGTGCTTTGGAAAATATGTTGCCCCCCCCTCTTGGTGGCAGCCCCTCAATATTGGAATACTATCATGTTACCCCTAGTCCTTTTCTCCTCTAGGCTAGCCATATCCAAATATTCAATATTTATAAGAATTATGGCCTCAAATTTATTTATTTGTTTGTTTGTTTGTTTTTTCACATTTATATGTCGCCCCTCTCCATAGACTCAGTCTGATGCCAGTCTGTCCTAGGAGTCCTGGCGTAGTGGGCATACTCCAGGCCTATCTATAAAATAATCTCATCTTGTGGGACTGTGGAGGTGTGCTATTCCTTGTTGTTGCTTCTCACATCTGGAATAGTATTTCCCCTCAAAGTCCTTTTGGAAACAAACACACACACACAAATAACCATGACCCTGCTGACCTTCAGAAAAACACAATTTCTAAGGCAATTTGTGAACCACTTGAATGGTAGCTGTTTGAATTTTGTGTATTTCCTGAAATGTTACTCTTGTATTTAGCTCTGGCATTGATCCCTAGGTCTTGTTTTCTTTGATGACGTCTTTAACCTACTCAGCCCTGCTTTGAATCATGAATCTCCCTCACATACACTCTTTCCCTGTCCTTCAGAGTAGAAGTTTAAAATCTGCAATGCCTCCCAAAGAAAGAGAAGATCTGAGTTCCTGCGGCAGAGTCACAATCCAGCAGCCATGCTCCCGTTCTGTAGGCAGACTAGCTAAACTAGATGGCATAATTTCTTCTTCCTCCTCCCATCCCTCCAACCCAGAAAATTTCTTCCCCAAGCAAAACTGCTCCTGCGTGGGGATGGAGGCTGGAAGAGTGGGGGAAAGAATGCAACGGCGAGCCTTAAGCCTCCATGCCGTCTATGCAGGAGGAATACGAAAGCCATGTTCGGACTCAATTGCGTCTTTTCCAGAGTGCAAACAAAAGCCTTGCAATGAGATCAGCATCTGATTTGAGGAGCAGCGGGCTTGGTGGCGCACTAACAATGAATGTTTACTTCAGCAAGTAGCTGTACTCTTCACTACCCAAGGGATGAGGAAGTAATTTAAAACCTCCCTTCAGAACCGCTAAGCTGGAATTCACGCTCCTTGGAGGATACACTCTGTTCAACAGGATGACGAGAAAGCCAGCCATGTTAACTGCTTCAGTTCCCTGGATTTGTCTAGACAGTGTCTTAAAAGGGGGGGGGAACGGCACCCACGGCTTCAGAAGCCCATGATGTAGTTAAAATCCAGCAGACTTTTGGAAGAATTACTGCAGAATCACTTTGAACTGGCTTTTGAATTCATACGGTTAAACTGAAAGCACCAGTCCAATTATAGTCACTAGAATGCAGTTTAGGCTAATTTCAAAAGTAATTTCCAGAAATACAGATTCAGCACAGGAGACTTAATACAAAGGCAAAAGAAAAAGGCAGGGATAGAGAAAGAAAAATTAATTATCTTCTTGCACAAATCATCTCTTGTGACAGCAATTTCAGAAGTGGGGTTTGTTGGGGAGAGAGGAAAGAATGGGATTTGATGCTCAATGCAGCGCTTACTATTCTTAATAATATAAATACAAGGCATGTAACAACTTAAATATGCAGATAAGGAAATGCCTGTTAATATACATTGCTAGCCTGATTTAAATGGATTTCCAAATTTCACATTCCTTCCCATAGATTTTATAGCAGTTTTAATAGTACAGAAGCCATTTCCTTCTGTTGAGTGATCAGAAAATAACCAACCTCCAGCGGTACAAAATGAAACTAAAGTCACCTTCAAATTGCGTTCATTTCTTGGTGACTTACAAGAACACAGCCATGCAGGTTTCCTGCAAGATTCCTGCAAATTAAAATCCAGGTTTCAACTTTTGCACCCTCACCTTGGAGAAGTAGCCAACGAGGTGGCAGCCCTTCACATCATTTTGCGTCAGCACATAAAAAAGAAATGGCTCCACATCGTAATAGAGAGTCTTATGGTCCAGAAAGAGTTTTGCCAATAGACATAAGTTCTGGCAGTAAATAGTACTGACGTTGCCATCCACCTTAAAAGAAAAGTAGATTAATTCACTGTATCCTCATCAGAAAACCACAATGAAATACCCTGGCCAAATAATATTAGAGCATGCAACAGGGATAACCTCCATTTTTTTCAAGCATTAAGGAAAAGAGAGAGCAGTTGGAAAACATCGCTACTCTGACCTTTGGCCCTCGAGGCAACACATATTCTTCAGTTTAGCAATTACATAGATTTGTTTATATGGCCAAGAATTTATAACCTTATTTAAAGAGTCACTAAAATGGCTACCTGCTACACCTAAATCATGAAATAGAACTCTTTTTTGGAAATGGTATTTAAAAAGCCAATTTAGAAGGCAGAAAATTACAGCAGAGAAGTAGTAACATCTGGGCATTAACCAATTCCTCACCCACTGTATCTTCACTAAAAATTGCTCATGGCCCGGGTTCCTGCAAGCAACATACCCAGAAACTATTCAAATTATATTCTGGAGCCAGTTCCTATTCCTTGGTTCAGAACGTGCTGTGAAAAATTCATTACGAACTATGTCATCTGTTTCACCTTTTATTGGGACAAACAGCAGTTTAAGAGCTGTTGAAATTTACCTCGAAAACTGAAACATTACTCTTTCTGTAAATTTCATTGGCTGGAGGATGAAACCAACCACATTTCTTCATGTGCTGCTGGAGAATAGTTCTGCTTTTCATGTACTTGAGACAGAATTCACAAATATACAACTTGGGCAACCTGAAAAACATAAACCAGTTAACATCCACTCAGGGCTAAAGAAAAAGGCAACTTTCAAAGAGCAAAATAATATAATCCCTGCAGTTCTCATCCTTACAAAAAAATATATAACAAGACCAACACAGCATTTTCCTTTAAGTAAATATTCACTAGACAGTATTGAACCAAAGAGACATAGGAGCAGATAAGCAAAAGACTGCTTAAGCTGACTTCTGCCATAACATATCCATCAGTAAGGAGCAGAACCAGATAAACTATGTATTTTCCAAGCTCAAAAGTGGAATGTATTTTCCAAGCTCAAAAGTGAGCAGTACAAAAGGAAAGCAACCAGAGGCTCAATATTGAATACTACCTAACCCTACTAATTTAAGTGTACATCAACCACCACACTCAAATATGCTTCTTTACCCTTTCACATAAAAGGTCCTACTAAAAGTATTCAAAGCTCTTTTGAAAAATGAATTTAGGAAACAGATTGCTGTAAAATAAGTAAACATATTCTTTACTTTACCCTCCAACATTTTATCTGCATCTTTCTTACGCTTATTACACTGCTGGCTACTATTTCCTTTCTCCATCTGACATGCCACCCTGTTTTTAGGGGCGGGCAAAGAGCTTAAAACATGAGTGTATCAGGATAAAACTGTATTACCTGCTGTTTCACTTCCAGCAATAGCAAAACATTGCACTGGGCAACACATCGCACATCATAAAAGGCGTTTCATACCTGGAATATTCTTGTGGATATGGAGAAGAGTACCAGGTGTGGATTTCATATTTTCCAAATTCAATGATTGACGGGCAGCGGACTTGGGGGTCATGTGCCCCTGTCACTCCTACTTTCTGTAAAAGAAAAACGCAAATAAACCTAACCTACAATTTTACTTCATGGGTCTGGGAATCGAGCAAAAAAGCAACAGATTTATGTGAACATCAATTTCCACCAATGTCAAAAAATGGAGAAAATAAAAAATTACATAGGTAAAAGGTTGTCCCAGTCATACTTAATATTTCTAGAAATGTTTATTATTGTAATGACTCAGACAATGATCATAAGTAAGTTAAATTTCCTTTAACATCCTAAGGAAATAAATGCAGTGGAATTGTATTTATATTTATTTTATTTATTCGTTATATTTGTAGGCCACGCATCTTGCAGTTAGAGGTGAATAAAGTGAATAAGGTAAACTGTATATCAAGAGCATCTATAATAAATGACATAAACCTAAGAGGGAATTGCCACAGTGTACTGAGTGCAATTTAAGAGGTATCAGTTAAGTTCAGGCCTCTAAAGGAGAATGTCATAAATTCTTTATTCGCAAATATGGGGGGGTGGAATCAGCATTATCAACTTATGCAGCTACAACTTTTAAATGAGAACAAAGGAAAACAATCTCCACACATGCTATTTGAGACAGTAAAAACAAAGGTAGGAGCTCCAAGAATCTTAGGGACATTTGCAAAGGAAGCAGTTTCATTTGGAAAAGAAAAGTGGTTTTCTGCAGGAAGACTGGAGGTCGTAAAAGTTTAAGTACATGTCTCAGCCTTTCAAGTGATCAACATAATTTTGGCCTTAATTGTTACTTATAGTTTTACTTCTCTGTAAAACAGAGGACTCCTTTCTTTCTCCTTTCTACCTACCCTTTTCCTCCCAACTGAGATGTTCCAAGAGATGGTAACACCTTGCAAATTGCCCTAACATGCAGAGGCAGAAAGGTGGAGAGAAAAATGCCAATTAGGCTCTTTTAAGCCTTTCCTGTTTAGTTTCTACCATGCACTAAGAACTTTAAACAATAAAGACTATAAATGGTTTACAGCTTTTCCTAGGGACAGGGTTTCTCTCTCCCCCCTTATTACTTCAGCTGTATCTTCTTAGACACTAAGGTGTCTGGCTATCAGCGCTGCGTATTCTCATCTGAGCTCCAAGCGTGGCACATCCTGCCAAGATAATATTCTCAGCCTACAGATGGTTTCAGGTGTCCCGTACTTGCACCCGAAAACCACTGCAGCCAGAAGGTCCTGCTCTTGCTCCTTCCGCCCTGCACCCGCTCCGGTCTTTTTCAGTTGAGGGAGCCTGTGCAGATGGTTCCCCAGTAGGCAATAATTAGTTCAGCTTAGGCAGAGCTGAAACTCCATTGTAAAGACATATCTGGTTTGTTGTTTTTCCTTTATGTTCCCTTTTTTAGGGAATTACAGAAGCATGTTAAAATGTTTAGATAAAAGGATAAGGGTTGGGCCTACACGGTTTTTCCCCATCCTCGTGCACAGAACCAAGCCACAGTCACACGTCAAATCATTGTTTAGCATTTTAATTGGCAAGGAAGCCTCATGGGTTCATGTACTCCGTCTACTTCTCTTTCTTCAGTCCCATGAATTATTTTCTCTTTAGCTTAAGCCACAATTACTATGTCCCCAAAGGTTTTAAGACTGCCCTTCAATCAATGGTTTAATCATTTTTAAGCTAGAGTTCGGAGGATTCATTTAGAAGACCATTAAAAGCAAGTATTCTCAGACTTATATTACCAATGATCTAATTTTACTGTACTGGAGCTGATCTGTGGG
>JANHFO010005059.1:55936-71656 GCA_032468095.1 Pareas carinatus
CATCCTCCCCCATCCCCCCATCCCACCTTGACTTCCCAGAGCAATAAAACAGAACATAACATAACACAAACACAAACTACATTAATCTACTAATATAAAAAACCTCAAACAAAAAGAAAAACCCTATTCCATTAAACCTAGACTCATAACATTTTAAGTGACCAAATTATAATCAAAACTTGATCAAAAAACTAAACACAGCATATCACAAACACAAACTACATTAAACTAATAATGTAAAAACCAAGAGAAAAAGAAACACCCCTATTTACTTTACCCTTAACTCTTATCGCAAATATCAAAGCATATATATTCATTCTTTTAAGTTACCCTCCTAAAATACCCTCCCATCGCACACTAAACACATTAAATAACTAATATTACATTCAAGACTTAGTCCCCAATATCTTGTTTAAAGATCCCCTTTTCTTTGTGGCAGCGGCTTAGATATTGGGACACTGCTATCATGGCACCTTTAGTTCTTGTTTTCGTTAAACTAGAGAGAATGTTAGTAGGCAGTCCAAAGCACAGGCATCCACCCCGGATCCCAGGCTATGGCATGTGAAGATCCTACATCCTAGCTACAAGGAAGAGAAAAAATAGAAAGATATGTTCAGAATGTTTTTTTTTTAAAAATGAAAACAAAATGTTTTGTATTTTTTAAAATGAAAACTAAAAAAAGCCTCACTTCTAAGGAATATCTTGTATCTCTCTGGGTCTTACTGATGCCATCTCAAAATTGAACTGACAATGTGGAAGTTTGCCATTGTCTTTTTCCAGGATGTTTTTTGTCTTTCTCTTTTTAACACCCCAGTCTAATCCGGTGTGTCCCATCCAAATGCCAACCAGCTTTGATCCTGTGTTATTTGGGTCGCTCAGGGTTGCTGCAAGTTCATATTCTCTTTTCTCCTTCCCTCTGTATGGAAAAGTCAAATCCCTGAATTGAGAGACTGAAGGAGAAAATAAACTATTGTACACATGGAAGTCTCTTTATATGTTGTGTAACTCAACTGCTTTCTTTCATTTTGCTTCATTATATTTGTATTTTTTTAAAATAGCAATTTTTCATCATTAAAAAGCAATCCTTGTGCAGAGAATTTTTAACATAAAATGAATTCAGTTATTTCTATCAAAATCCCTAAAATTTACAGGTTAGGAGGGAGAGGTTAGTCCTTATGTTGTAAAACATATGGAATTTATATATTTGAATCATATATATTTTCCTGAAGCCTCAAATATTAGAGCTTTCTTTGAATTAAAAAATACAGCTAAGTATTTCTATTTAAAAATAGTTCATATTTAAGTCTGGTGGATTTACTCCTCAGCCAATATGGATATTTATTTAGCATATGGCAAATATGGATAGCTACAAATATCCTATTTGTACATGTGTTAATCGTGCTATCCAGAGGACTAATACTTGAAAGAGATGAACATCTCCCCAAAGTCAGGGTCACAAAATTGTTAGATATGTCGTCTTACACTTTTTTTGTTCCACATTGATTGTTTTCCTTACTATATCTGTTCATCTTTTCAGGGAAATACTGCAAGGTAAAGAATTTTAATTATGTGGAATTTCTTTTTATATTCAGATTTAGTATATATTTAACCTGTATTGGCTTGATGCTTGGTAAAGTATTTAGCTGAGATGTGGCTTTATTTAGAGGAGGCTTGGTTGCTTAGTTACCTTTTTTCTTTTAGTAGAAAATCTCCAACAATAAAAAATAACAACTGTAGTTGCTCAGTATTTGCCAGTTCAACAGTGTGCCCGGGAGTATCCACATTTTCATAGAAAAGTTTTATCTTGAGATATGCTAAATGACAGTCCAATGTATACAGTAGAAAAGGCAAGATTGGAGAAAGGAAGCGTATGTCATTCTCATAGGCAGGAAAAACAATTTCAGGGGTGAATAAAGGGAGAATTCTTAGTCTTTATTTACCATTTTCCACTCAAAAGAAATTTACTTAATATAAACCAATAAAATCATTTACTAGTGTAGATTATCTTCTGGCTTTCTCCTAGGAAATTACTAATTTATAAGAAGCTGATGAAAACTGAATTTTTAACTGCATTGCCCTAAGAATCCGAATAGTTAGAAACTCTGACGCCACCCTTACATTTTTTTTTATATGCTAGTAAAATAATTTGATGCATTATTATTAAGAATTGCTGGTCTTATTACAGAATTGTCATGCTGTGTTCTAAATAATACCTTGACACGACTAAAACACATTAAAATGATGGATTGCTTCTTGAGTAGATTAGAATGATTTCTTAAACTTATTTATTAATAGTTATTCAGTGAGGACGTTTATCAAAACTTATGCAAATTGAATGTCAGTGGACTGAATCTACTCAATCTCTTAATAGGAACCTATGCTAAACAAACCTGGTACTTGCTCCAATTATCTGTTTAATAAATACTTGTTATTTTGAAGTAAAATGATTGGTACAAATTAGTGAATATAATGCAAGCATGTTTTTTAAGGTTACTAAACGGAGATTTCAAATATTTGACATCTTAAAAAATATGGCACTTTCTTTAAATGAAACGTTATTAAAGTGGTAAGGATGACTGACCTGTCAAAGCTACCTGAACACTTTCCTAGCTATGGCTTCTACTTCCTGCGCCAGCAAGAGCTTTGAATCCAGGAGAACATTCAGATTGCACACCAGTATTTTTCAGAGGACATGTAACCCTTTTCACAGCAGTGGGTGGTACTTCCATGGAGCCATAAGGATGCTATACCAACAGCAACTCTGTCATGCTGAGATTCAGTCTCAGTCTATTTCTCCCATGTAGACTTAATCGTTTCTAGGCATTGGGATTTCCACTACACTTAGGGTCAAGACCTAAAGCTGGCATTAACAGTATAGATAATAAAATAATGGTTTCTAAGACCTCCCTTCGTGGTCTCGTGGAGATACCATATGAGATGGGAGAGAGGACTGATCCCTAGAGTATCCCATTAAGTTTATTAACAGCGTTAATGAAAAAGATCTTAGAATAATGATTGGTTGCAAAATGAGCGTAAAACAATAGTTTGATATAATTGCCAATGCATCCACAGAAGCATTGTTTCCAAATTAGAAGAAGCAATAACTTCATTGTACATTGTGTTGGTAAGACTCCAATTCTCAAGTATTGTATCCAGCTTTGGACAGACACCAGGTTCCGACAAATTGGAACAGATTTAGTGAAGGACTGTTAGCATATACTTGGGTTTTGAAAGAATTGGAAATAGATAGCTTTGAGAAGAGAAGAGTAGTAGTGGACAAGAAATATGCCATCAAGTGAGATTCACCTTCTGCTGACTGTGGAAAAATGCTTTTTATCATGATTAAACATTTTGAAATATTTGAAAGGAGCGTGTGCAAAATGTTTTGAACGTGAACTATTTCGAAATGCCTCATTTTGAGTTGTAAATAGCTGTTTCAACTGTGAAATTGGCTGTTTGCAAACATTTTGGAACTGTTTGGATCGCAAAATGCGGTGTTTTGAATTTAAGATTGTTCAGTTAGCAATAATGTTCTGCCGATTTCTGAAAGAATCTCACAGGAAAAATATTGAAAATATTTCTGATCAAACTCTTTCCTATTCAAATGTTACAGGATGGACAATTGTGATTGTAGGTTAGAAGAACTTTGCCAGTAGTAACAGCAGTTGAACAGTGGAATCAATTCCCAGCGGAATTATTATTTCTTCACAACATGTTCATAAAGGGAAGCTAGATGCAGAACAACCACTTTGAAGATAATGGCACTGAATGGAGGAGGGGGGGAGACTTGGATGTCCTCATAGTTGAAGCTGTTGCAGCACCTCCGGTCACATGATCATGATTTAAATACTTAGCAACTGGCTTGCAATTATGACATCACAACTTCTCATGATCACTATTTTCGACCTGCACACTTCCAACAAGCAAAGTCAGTGGGGAAGCCAAGTAGGAGGCTGCAAGTGCAAATCATAGGACACTGCTGCAGTTGTCATAGGTAGACACATAATGTGGTGCTTTATGACCGCATCACAGTGACAAGAGTCATTGGTGCCGATTACCATTGGTAAACAAGGACTACGTGTAGTATTCTGTCAGATGGTTTAATTTGAATTCCCACATCGGGAGAAGGGCTGTATATAAATCTAAATAAATAAATAAATAAATAAAACAGGAACTATGACTTGGTGTTTTTAATGGCCCATTTCACATATGATTAGATGATTTATTTTCATTGTGAATAGCTCCTATCATCAAGAAGATAGATTCAGAGGCTTCTCTGAATGGGGGGGGGGAGAGAAAAGAACAGCCTCACACTCATCACTGATGTATCATCCATCAGTTGTGTACATTCTTGAATCAGGAGGCACTTCAATCAGTCCCTCCTACCCTAATAACCTTACAAATGGACTATTGCAGTGCATTTCACGTAGAGCTATTCTTGAAAACTATGAAACAACTACACCTTGTCTATAAAGTAGTGATGCAGACAATGAAGGGCATGCTACACTATGCGCATGTGGCCCAGAGCTGGACTGGTTATTACTTGGCTTCAGATACAATTCAAGATATCCCTTCTAAATCACTTCATAATATAGGCTATAGCTATTCAAAAGATTGCCTCTGTCCAATTGTTTCTGGCTGTCTGGTGAGATAAATCTGAATGGGTGCACTTTGGGTCCCTTCAATAATACTTTGCCATCTGTTGGAATTGAGGAAAGGTGCCTTCTCTGTCTTGATACCTATCATCTCCCCAGGGAATCATTCAACTCCACCCGGATAACATTCAGAAAATGATTGAAAACAGCTGTCCTCCCAGGTTTTGAAGCATAGTGCTGGTTAAAGCACTAAGGTATTTTATTGTTATATAAGGTTGACCTTTTTTTTAAAAAAAGTAAACTGTCTAGTCATCTGGATTGAATTAAATAAATGAACCACCAACTTTATTTATTTATTTATTTATTTATTTATTTATTTATTTATTTATTTATTTATTTATTTACCGCCCTATTCCCAAAGGACTCAGGGCGGTGAACAGTCCTAAAACAAATAAATACAACTAATACACTTTAAAATCAAAACCTCTGGCTGCGTTAATAATAGATGATAAAGCAACTTTAATTAAAAATTATTTTAAATCCCTATAAGAAATATGATAGATATTCATCTCCAAATTGCCATATTACAATGCTTTGCTTAATTTGCTGCTTTAGAGAGAACATATAGTCATCGAAGAAAAATTGCATTTTACATTTTTGCTCTTTTACTAATCTGATTGTATATGTCATTCTGAATTCTGGCAAGTCAAATGGCACAGTCAGTAAGTAACATGTAGCATTCATCAAATTGTAAGGAGTCTATACATAAAGTGGGACAAAATAGAAGAAAGTCAGATTGAGCAAGAGATAGCATTTCTTTGAGAGATATGGGTATATCATCATATGTGCAGACTGAGTTTGCACTACCTGTTTTGGAGATGGTGAGTAATTTGATTGACCTTAAGTCAATTAGTCCAATTTGTATTTCTGGACTAATGTGCTGGTGAGATATTGATATTTTTTCTACACATTATGAAATGCAGTTCTTGGACCGGAATTGAATTTGGATAAGCTTATATCAGGAACCATTAACACAAAAATGCAAATATTTGAACTTTGCCCTTTTAAAACGTATTCTAATACTTCCAACTGAACACATGAAAAATTGATCCCTACCAAACATTCTAATTCCCCCTTCTTACTCAGACACATCTCACTTGCTACCTAATAAACACAAGTAAATAGTATTGTACAAATTGTTTCATTTGTTTAATGTGACTGTCAAACCTAATACTCCTCCAATGTTTTGTTTTAATTGCTGCCTGGTAAAATTTTGAGCACACACACACAAAACAAAACAAACCCTACAAAATGCATTGCTTATTTTAATATGAGTTTGTAAGGGATTTACAGTTAAAACATCCCATTCTGTACTTAAATCAGCAGTTTCAAAATCAAAATGGGAGGCACTCAAAAACCATTTGAAAATCACTTCCAGTCGTACAAAGAACAGTTACAGAGCATCTGCTAATTTGCTAAGTAAATTGCAAATAAACACACTGAATCCCTTTGGAAGCAAAGTATATCACTTATTAATGAACGTATGGGAGACATATATTGAGACTGTACATGCTAGCCAGCTATTATTCATGACTGATCCTTTCAATAAAAGCAGCAGGTTGAGCTAATTCAGGACAGAAAAGGGACCCAGGTTTTTCTTCCCATTTTTCTCCAAGCCTTCTGAGCGAAAAGTGACAATTTTCAGCTGTACCCCCTGTGTTTTGGAATAGCCTCTGACCAGGTTAGTATTCTCCTTATTCACCTACCAGGAGTCTGTAAAAACAGAATTGTTCTGAAAGCCACTTAATGATTGAGGCATGGCTGTCATCTTTATTATTATTATTGTGGGTTACTATTTTTAGCTTTTATTTTTTACAATGTTATGAAGTCATTTTGAATGGTTTTAATGTGCTTTATATGGTTATAGTTTATGGATGTAAACCACTGGAAGTTAGCATACATTATGTTAATGTATACATAAATGGCATACAGCAGTTTTTTTGTGTCTGTTCAAAACTCCTCCAAAATTTAATGGCATCTGTAAAAATGATATCCCATCTCAAGTTATTCTTGACCTAGGTGTTCTCCAGTGTTCTCCGAATTTCATATAATTTGTATAAATACATTATTAAGACTTTTCTATAGAAGAAAGCAATGAAATCTCAAAATCTATTATTCCTTTCTTTGTTTTTCTTTTTAAAGTTAGTGTTGCTTTGGTTTCTCCTTTTATGCATAAATAATTTCCTCTAACATAATTTACATTTAAGTTTGTGATTTGATTAAATTTAATAATTGTAGAGTTTTAGTCTAAGAAACAGTGTGGTGGCTAGGGAACGGAGCAGAGGGATCCGACTGGGGGACACTAGGCCAGTTATTCTCTTTCAGCACTAGATTGGGAAATTGAACATCTACCTACCAACCCTCACTGTGGGACAGACAGTATGGTAGTTTATGATTCATAACTTTCATTGAAGAGGTCTCATGATTGTTCCAGTTGATTTCAGATGGACCAATAGAAGAGAATATTTGTAGCTCAGGGTTGACATGAGGGGTCCTTGGTGCTCTCTGAGCTTAGTTTTCTTGCAGACATTTCATTAACCAAACTAGGTAACATCATCAGTGCTCCTAGGAAGTAAGGTGTACTCTCTTTTGTCAGTGTTGGTGGAAATGGTCTTGGTGGTTCCTTGATTGGGCCTTTGTTTACTGTTAGCTTGTTTCTCTTGAGTTGGTAGTTCCTTGATTGAGGTATTGTTTACTTCTTGATTGTTGGTCCAAGGTTAATCTTGGTGCTAATCTCTGCTCATCTGGGGGTTGGTTGCTGGTCTTTTGTTTACTTTTTGACTTTTTATTGTCTCTTTTGAATAATATGTAGAAGTTTATCTCTCTGTGCCCATTTGAAAAGCTCAGAAGGCACCAAGAACTCCATTTGATTTTAGATGTAGATGTTGTTGTTTTACATCATGGAGATATCCAGAGATGTCAAAGATATTTGTGCTGAAGAAATCTGTCTAAGAAAGCCATTTGCTACTGGCAAGTGAGAGTGTGTATATTGTATCAAAGCTTGAACACTAAAAGGGCAATACATCAAGCAAATAAAATACTTGGTAGGCAGCGAGGCTTCATATTTTTAATAGAATACAATTCCTTCAAATCTTTCAATATGATGAGCTTTGGGAAATGTAAATTTTTAAAAAAGTGCTTTCCTATTCAGAGAGAAAAGACCTGGAAGGAAGGGAGATAACAACTTCTGTGATTTTATGAACAATCTCATGCCTGCACTGACAAAATTGCTACCACCTACACAAGTTAGGAAATTGCTGATTACATGAAAGCAGCTATGATGTCTAGTCTTGCTGTGACTAAGTTAATAGAAATGCTCAACCTACATTCTCTATCACATTAAAATAGTGTCTTATCATTCTGTCTTTAAGAGTGCCTTTATGGCAGTTTTCCATAAAACTTTGTCTGTCTTTACTAATTTCTAGATTTCTCTTGGGTGCTTAATATTTTTTTCTTCAAATCTAAGGTAAACTTTCTGATGAAAGTTTAGGCTAAATAGTTTCTGAACAAATTTGTATCTCTTGTTGCAATTTCTTATTGCTGCTTTACTAAAGAATAAATGCTTGCATCCTAAGAGAGTAGGCCTGTGCCAGTCAAGCCAGCATATTGTTGACATAGAAGTGATGAAATCTGATTTGCTTATTTAGTGCAGTAACTTGATATTGCTGAATCCGAAGATTCCAGATAACATGTAAACAATATAAAAGATAGCCAACATTTTCCTCAATTAAAACCCAGTTTAAAAACTTGCACTGCAATAATGATTATGATGATGGCTTCTAATGCACCAAACGTAAGCATCACACGGCTGTTTGAAAGAGAACGGTTTTTGACATCCTCTTAAATGCCAGAAGCACCCCTATAGGAGCAGTGTATTTCATAGTATGGGAGGGGGGTCATTTAAAAGGCCTGCTTTCTTGTTCATACTTCTCTCACCTCTTTCGAAGTGGGTCCTTGAATAGATATCCTCATAGAATGAGTAGGATCACATTGGATAAGACAGCCCCTTATGTAACGAAACACTACTCTGTATAGGTATTTATAAATGAAAATCAGGAATTGAGAAGGAAGTACTGGCAGCTGAATAAAGTAAAATGTGCAGGGAAAAGAAGGATAGTTTGCAATAGTATTTGGAGAAGGTGGGCTCTTACTGTCTAAACCTTTCCATCCAGAAGATGATTCAGTTTTGCTCTGCAGTCTCACCTGGAGTTCGAAGAAGCAAGGAAGACCTTTTGAAAAGAAACACACTGACGTACCACTGTTGGGCTGCAAATAAAGAATACATTATCTAGGTCATAAATGTCAAACACAAGGCCTTTGGGCCACACCCGGCTTGCATCAATCTGGCCTGCGGGGCTGCCCTGGAGATGGAGAGAAGCTGGCCCTCAGCGCCTCGACTCCGGCCCACCTTACCGAGGGAGACCTGCAGTAACCGTGGGGAGGCCCGCAGTGACTGAGGAAGGCTGTGACTGCAGGCGCAGTGGCGGACGTGTCAGTGGCGACAGTAGACCTCAATGAAATTGAGTTTGACACCCCTGGTCACTAAATGAGCCACCACACAGACCACTATTTGATACTGGACTCTTGCAGAACTAAAGTCTGAAGGAATTTACTATTTCTTCTACTACTATGTATACTATAGTTGGTCACACAGTCAGCCAGATGTTTAGACTGGAACGACATTTTTATCTACCTGTCGAGCCCCTCCCAAGGATCTAGAATAGGCAGGTGTTGTTTAATATTAAAGGTATTATCACAGGATGTAAACTGTTTCAAGTAAAGCTTCCTTTTGCAATTTCTGCTGTTTTGTATTATAAATCAACATTGGTCTACTAGCCTCTGTTCTGCTATTTATGATTCTGGATGATGTTCTTTCTAGAATTGGTGCCTTTTTTGATATCTTCTTGTTGCTTGATTTGTAACAGTAGATCATTATTTCTTTTTTTTTCAATCTTTATATATTTGCAAGGGGTAAACCACTATTCTTCCTATAGTCCTGCAGCTGCTGGCCCTGGTTGCTCAGCCAATAGTCTTTTGAGTCCTAAAGCCCAAATTTGTCACCAGTTTTCCAGGAACCAGAGTACTCAGTGCAGTTTTTGTTAACTCAGGCAATGACAGACTGAATTATGTCTGGTATGGTTGAACCTCCGGCATAGCTCAACTCATATCCTCTTTGGAGCATACAAACTCCACAACCGCACCAAGGTAATACTTCACTGGAGGTGGCTATTACTACTTCTGTTATTGTTATTATATCACATGATCTGGTAAGATCTACCAGTTTTAAAGTTAGTGAGCTTAGACTAGATTTGAGGATTTACTCATGCTCTACTGTTTCAGGGAAGTATTAGGAGACTGGTGAACTCAGTATTATTAGAACTGAAAATTTGATGCTGGAAACCATTATAGAGGAAAGCTAGCAATTTAATCGACTATTTCTCTTTTGATTGGCAGGTCTTAGAATTTTAAGAGGACCTACAATTACTTACAGGACCTAGACTTTCTAGTTTGCTTAAAATAAGAGCAAAATCATCCATGATTTGTTAACATATGAAGAAGACAAAATGTGGCGTATAACTGAAACCTAGCAGGAGTAGACTGTGTGGGACCACATTCTTCTATCAATATACTCTAATATGGGGATTAATAAAATGAAACCTTTATTGTCATAGTACATGTGTACAATGAGATTGGTTGAGCCCTCCCTTCATGCACCCCACCCCCGCAACACATGCAGACATCATATTGCTATAATATTTTTCATTTAGGAGTCTTGACAGTCCATAGATAAAAACTGTTCTTCAGCCGGCTTGTGCGGCTGCCTATACTTCTATATCTTCTACCTGATGGTAGGAGAGTAAAGAAGAACTGACCAGGGTATGAGTCGTCCCTGAGGATTTTGATCACTTTTCTAAGGCAACGGGCCCTAGCTATGTCATCCAGTGGTATCGGGACAGCCCACGATGTTTTGTGCTGTGCTTACCACCCTCTGTAAAGTCTTTCTATCCGCAGCTGTCAAGCCAGCATACCACACCGCAATGCAATATTTATTTATTTATTTATTTATTAGATTTTTATACCGCCCTTCTCCCCGAAGGGACTCAGGGCGGTTTACAGTCAAATAAAAACAATAAAAATATGTGAGGACGCTTTCTCTTGTGGACCGGTAAAAGGAGGTCGTCAATTGTTGGGGGCTCTGATGGGTGCTCAGGTAGCCCTGGTCTATAAATACTGTATAGTACCTCTTGTCAAGATTTCTGTCAGAGAACTGACTTATATTCAGTGTGTATATGGAAACCCAAAGTTCAGGATAGTTTAAGGGTTTAATTAGCATATTGCCCACTCTAATGTTGCCTCGCAAAGCTTAACAAGAACTGAGAAACCACGTGTAGAATTGCTGTTGGAGTTACTTAAACTTTTGGTAGTGGATTATTTTAATGTTCATTTTGGGAAGATACCTGGTGCTGTCTATGACACCTGTTTCCATATTTAAATTAATAATGGAACAACAACCTCTGTGTGTGACACATGCCGAATTGCTCTTTCGCTCAGGATGTTCTGTGTGGGGGAGTCTATATAGTTTGCCAGTGTTATGAATAGATAACTTCCTGATTAAGGCTGAGAATACTGAAAAGCTGCTTGGCTTTGTGTGGCATATTAACTGTTCTTTGGATGCCTGCCCAATGAAGTTGATTCATCATATAGGAAGTTATTAGAACTGGCCAGTTCATCATTAAGGCCTCTCTAAGGGAGACCAGACTGCTATCTTGGTTTGAACTCTTTTTAAGAAACCTATCTTAGATTCCTTATTGATGGATATTGTAGTTAATTTTTCAAACTTCAATGATTAGAAACTATTGTGTAGAGAGTGGTGGGCAATCAGAGGTTTTGGAGAAAGCAGGTTATCTGACCCCTTTTCAAACTGGCTTTAGAGTAGGCTGTTGGCTTGAAATGGTCCTTGCTTGGGTGATCACCAAGAAATTGACAGAAAAGTATTAATATTTTGATTGAACAGAATCTCCATGGATTTCCATGCAATTGATTATAGCAATCAATCTTCTGGATTGCATGAGTTGTGGGAAATGTGTTCATTAAATTGTATTTTGAAGTGGTGGTGCTTAGTAGCGGGAACTCTTATTTTGAAAGTTTTAGGGCTCCAATACAGTCTAAATTACTAGGGTTAACACTTTCTATAGGTAGCCTCAGGTTACAACTACTCATTCTGTGATTATTCAAAAGGTACAACATGCTAAACAAAAGGGACTTAAAGTGGGCCTAGGAAGCTGTGGCCATGGCAGCAATCCCGGGAGACCTGTGAATGCAATTCAGGTGCTTGTAAACTAGCTTGCAGTTACAATGCTTGCAGTGACCCATGGGCACATTATTGATATTTGTAACCTTCCCTGCTGGCTTCTTCCCGCAAGCAAAGCCAATGGGGAAGCTGACAGGAGTTCTCAAGCCATTTTTTCACCCACCTGAAGCACTCGCATATCTGCCTGTGGTCTATAGCAATAGCATTTAGACTTATATACTGCTTCACAGTGCTTTACAGCCCCCTCTATGTGGTTTATAGAGTCAGCCTATTGCCACCAACAATCTGGGTCCTCATTTTATCAACCTCAGAAGGATGGAAGGCTGAGTCAACCTTGAACTGGTCTCATTGGAACTGCTGCTGGCAGCGAGCAGAATTTGCCTGCAATACCGCATTTTAACCATTGCACCACCATGGCTTGTTAATACCTGCTCATGGCACCATCAACTGCCTGCAGTTCTTTCCTGCAGCTCTTGCTCCCCAGTTTGCTTGGCCATGGACTCTCACCTCTTCCTATGTCATGGTCGTGTGAGATCTTTGTTTAACAACTTGTTCAGCCCTCAGGTTATGGCGGCTACTGGAGCTACTGGGATTGTCATCACTAAATAATGCAGTCATGTAACATCTCATTTTACAACTGAATTGCTTAGCAGCAGAAAATCTGGTCCTGTTTGCTATCATAACCTGAGGACTTCCTTTACCTCATTATTCTTAAACAATGGCATCATTTCCCTTGCCTTGTTTTAAAAATCTCTCTGAGGGATTTATTTGGATGGTAGGACCCTTTAGATCAGTGGTCGCCAACCTTTTGGAACTCAGACCATTAAATTTATAATCTTAAATCCCACAAACCACAAATATGATTTTTTTAAAAAAGATACATACATTTGTTAAATAATGGTCAGAGAACTTCCATTTTATTAATATAAAAGGCACCTATTTAATATAACAAAATTTTAAAAACTTATTTAATTATACCAAAATCATGAATGCTTATTTAATCATAATAAAATATTTAACGGCTGCTTAATTGTAGCAAAATTATTAAAGTTAGTCTAATCATTACAAAATAATTGGACTTTCTTTAAGTATCACACATTTTAGTGTGGTATTTGTTCCTGCTTGAGAGAGAGAGACAGAGAGAATGAGAGAGAGACAGACAGACACACATACAAAAAAAGGGAATGACAGATAGACAGAGGGGGAGAGAAAGCGAATGACAGACAGAAACACAGAGAAAGAGACAGAGACAGAGAGAGGAGAGAGAATGAGACACACACACACAGAGAGAGAGAGAGAGAAACAGAGACAAACAGACACACACAGAGAGAGAGGAACCATACAACTATGCAAAAAAATTCAAATCTCCAGACTTTTCTGCGGACCACCAAAATTTTTCACGGCACACTGGTGGGCCCTGACCCATAGGTTGCCGACCACTGCTTTAGATTGCCCTTACCTGTGTAGGGGGTATTTGATCCTTCTACACACTATCATTTTATGTTAATTGTTTTTATTTAAATTGGACAACCTTAAAAATCCAATCAATTAATGTCTGCCTAAAGGCAGAAACAGGCCAGAAAATGAAGATAAATTGAAATTGAATCCAAACAAGAAAGAGTCGCTGGTTATGAGAACTGATGATTTGGAGAATAGGATGGAGTCATCTCTTCTGCTTTGTGTGGTTACAGATATAGAACAGAAATACATTTTAGAACTGCTCTTGAATTGTGATCTCACCTTTTTGAGGCTATGTCCAGAAGAGCATTTTAGTAACTGTTGCCGATGTAACACATCTGCTCATCTCTTGAACAACACAACCTCAAAGCATCAGTGCATCAGCTGGTAACCCCTAGACATGTTTGGAATGAAGCTGAAGTAGCAAGGCCTTGTAATATACAGACTAACAATGTCAACAGATCTCAGCTGCCTTCTGTGAACTTGTTGAAAATGATCAAGTGTCCAAAAACCCAAATCCTGAACAATAACTGATGTATATGTAAATAAATGCACACTTACACAGAGGTTCATGTCCCTTGATTGATGCCTATAGTGGTAGTTAGACCTCATATTCCAGTTGACTTCATTCTTGTCTCCAATAAAGCCATGTAGCTAAGTCAAATTTTTTTTCTAAGTCTACCACTGAGTAAGCAAATTCCAGACCAGTTGGGAATCTCAAGAGCCAAATATAAAGCTTTGTTCAGGCTTAAGCATAACAGCACAATCTGTCCACATCCTATCTTAATGCTACAGCAAAGAAACCTGCGGTGTAAAGCTACAGATAGACAGTGATTAGTGATCTTGTTACCCTGCTAATCATTGATCAAACTGCCAATACCTTGCTTCTGTACTAAAATGAAGTTGCAACCCAAGTGGACTGGCTAACCCAGACGATGAACTAGCTAGCTAAAGCTGCAGGAAGGACAAAGTCTACCACAACAGAATGCCTCTTTATCATTGCTAGTCCAAGGTCCAGCCACCTTGGAACAACTGCAACATCTATTAATGCCAAGTACACAACTTTCTGTCTAACAGATTGATAGAAATCCAAGCAAAACTTGTTGTAATGGGCTGAGTTAAGAATGAACTGCTGTATTTCTTTCTACGCAGATGTCTTTCTAAGCAAGTGGGAAATTTCAGTGAGTCCCACATAGAATTTAGAGTTTGATTGTTGAGATTATTCAGAGATTATAGTATTCCTGTTCTTAAACAGGAATTTTGCTCAGAAGTCTGATTTCTGCCTTTATAACTCCAAATAGCTTATTAGATGTGATGGAATGTACTACTCTAGATTTCCGAGAGGGATGGGGTGCATTCCAGAGGAATAAAAGGTGACTCAGTTCAGATGGTGTGTGTGAGAGAAAGGGTGAAGACTGCTCCACCTTAATTGCTCTCTGTGTGTAGATGCTTGATATAGATAGCAGAGTGCTTTAATGTAGTAAGATTCTGTCTGTAGGCGTGGAACAGTAAAGAAATCTGCTTGGAAGAACCACACTGTCTGTCTTGGGTTTTGGTCCTGACTTTATCTGATTTAAGCGAAATCTCTCTGAATGTGACCTCACTACAGGTAGTCCTTGCTTAACAATACAGGTAGCCCTCGACTTAAAACAGTTTGTTTAGTGACCGTTCAAAGTCACAGTGGCACTGAAAAAGCTATTTATGACTGTTTTTCACAATTATGATCTTTGCAGCATCCTCACGATCATGTGATGAAAATTCAGATGCTTGACAACTGGTTCATATTTATGACTGTTGCTATGTCCTAAGGTCGTGATCACCTTTTGTGACCTTCTGACAAGCCAAGGCAATAAAGGTCGTCAAATGGAGCAAAATTCATTTAACACATGTCACACTTAACAACAGAAATGTTGGTCTCAATTGTGGTCAAAAGTCAAGGACTATCTATCATTGAGACTGCAGTTTCCAATGATAAGCCATGTCATGTGATAAGCCATGTCACTTAGCAACAGCAATCCCTGATGTTGTCATTAAGTGGAGATTGTTGTTCATTAAGCAAGGATCTGCTGTATGTGTCAACAACTTGTGACTTCCTGCCAGCTTCCAACAAGCAAAGTCAATGGGAAACCCAGCAGAAAATCACAGGTTCCAAGCAACTCACAAGCAGGCCCGCAGGGAGATGACTACTATGGAGTGCTTGTGTGTGTGTTTATTATGCGCTGTGCTGTGCTGTGCTGTGCTGTGCTGTGCTGTGCTGTGCTGTGCTGTGCTGTGCTGTGCTGTGCTGTGCTGTGC
>JANHFO010005059.1:72084-101076 GCA_032468095.1 Pareas carinatus
TCATCATCATCATCATCATCATCATCATCATCATCATCATCATCATCATCATCATCATCATCATCATCATCATGACTGTTGTTGAAATCATTGGAACATTTCAGTCCACTTTGAACATGCATCCATGATAACCAAAATAGGTATGCCATAAATGGTCTTGTACATCCTTTTTCATTTATTTGCCAGGAAGCAGGCTCTTCCTATGGATGAAATGGTAGTGTTCTAGGAATCCTTTGGACATGCTGTCAATCTGAACAATTCATTGAAAGCTATGTAATTTGCTAGTCTGCTCCTGATGACAAGTATATAACGCCAATAAATGAGCTTTCAGCTTGGATGATTCCAGTGAATCATCCCGACATGAAACAAACGTTCAAACAGCAAGTTTTTGCTGTGTATTCCAGTAATTTACTAACATTGTGTACATGTGGGATAGTTTTTTTCTAGTTTCTTGAATAATCTCAGCTATGATAAGAGATTTTAATTTGATATAGATTTTTCAGACTATTCAGCCCAGTGTTTACAGGCTAAATCTCAATCTTGGCAAGCTTAAGATGTGTGGACTTCAGCTCCCAGAATTCCCTAACTATCTTTGAGTTGGCGTCTATCCACCTTAAAGTTGCCAGAGTTGAGAAACATTGGTTTAGCTACAGAGGTAAAAGAGAATATATGCCAATTTATTGCGGGTTAATTCTCTAAATTCACCTTTCACCACCAAAATCCAGTTCACTTTGATCTGTTACATTCTGTTTGCTATTTTTTTTACTTCTTTCTGGAGCTCTACAATATCTCCAGCAGCAGTATCCACAGTGCTAAAGATTAGCTGTCTTGAATGCTAAATTCACCCATGTTACACATTTTTTAATGTTTTTTCCTGGGTTCTACTGATTAGCCAGTCTCCCAAGTCATTATTTAGCCCTTTGTCAAATGTGCAGGGCTAAGATAAGTTTTCCAGTTCAGCTGCATATGCTGCACGGAATTCTCCTTGTTTTTTCTAATGTCACCTGAAACTCTCTGCAATTAATAAATGATGTGGCACAAAATATTGCTGTATTATTTCTAATCATTCTATAAAACTAAATGAAGGGATATATTGAATTTTTCAAGAAACTATGTTTTCTTTTTTTGTCACAATTAAAAAGGGACCCCCTTTTTTCAGAAATTTGCCTCAAAACATTGCTCATGTCCTTCTGTATTGTAATAACCTATCATATGTGTCACTAACAAATATTAATTTTACCAGGTTAGCTGTCCTGCTGTGTTTCCCTCCCTCTTCCCCCCCTCTCACTGTGATCTTTCTCTGATTGTCAGGGACATTTTACTGCCCCTTGCCAAAGATACTCAAATTTCTCCCCTTGCCAAAGATACTCAAATTGTCTTTCTTAAACATGTAGAAAAAGGGGTGTCAAACTCAATTTCATCGCGGGCCACTTGGACTGCTGCTGCTGCCGCTGTGGGCCACCATCCGCACCTCCCCCTGCTCCCCCATGCCCATTGGTGCCCCACACAACCCCCCCACAGCCAACGCTGACCCCCGTGGCGATTGATTACCACACCTGCAACAGCCCCCATGCTTTCCAGTGGCCTCCACCAGCCTCTGTGGCCCACTTCTGGCCCTGGCTTCTACAGCTCACCTGAGGGTGTTCCAGCAACCTCCCCCAGCCCACATGCGGCTAAGATGGGCCAGAGCTGAGGTGTTGAGGGCTGGTTCTTCGTCATCTCCAGGGCAGCATCACGGGCTGAATTGATGCAGGCCATGGGCTGAATGTGGCCCACGAGCCTTGTGTCTGACATATATGATCTAGAATAATAATCTCCCATGGGTCTACAAGAATTACAATATATGCAGGAGGTCCAAGGTGATCAAACAAAAATACAAGATTACAAACCTCTTAATCAATGAAGTCTAACAATAACTCAATTTGAACTCCCATTCTCACAATCCACTGCCATTGACTGTGGAATCATGGGTGTAGAACAACTTCAGGTTGCCAATTTATGACTTAGGCAATAGGCCATCAGTCAGCTAAAGACAAACAGAGAGAAAGCTAAAGAAAAAGTAACTCTGAATCACTCTTGTCCAAACTTCTGCTCTCCAGATGTGATATTTGTTTTACATCGTCCTCATGGGTTGATGTTGTACCAGACTGAAGAAAGATGATTGATCAAATACAGTTTTTTTCACTCTGTTATCTTCCTTCCAAAACCTCCAGCCAGGATGACCACTCTGTGACTCTAGGTTCAAATATATGGGAGTGACAAAGTTTAGGGAAACCTTACTTATTTAATGTCCTATCTTAAACTGGTGTAAAACATGAGACAAAAATGGGCATTATACTATCTGGAAAGGTAAAATTCATTATATTCATTATATTGTAACTTTTGACATTAAACAAAAGATTGTCCACATCCTGACTAAATTCATGTGTTATGCCACATCAAGCCATGACATAATTAGTTTGGTTAGGTCTTAACATGTTGTGTGGACCCCACTTGTTATGGGCTATTCGAGTCACAATTAAGTAAAGTATAGCTTAGCAACATGTCTAAACCTAACCAATAAATTGAAACAGAAATGCACCATACCAATGGTGAGATCACACTAACGTGTACAAGCACAGTACCCCAGTCTCTCGTCACATTCTGTATTACTACCTGTGACTGGATTGGTGAACATTATAAGTGGATTCCATCCAACTTTCTGATGTGGAAGAGCCTTTTCCTTCTCTTTTCTTCACCAGAATGAAAAGGAAACATATGGACTTTTCCTTTCTTCTCACAGCCTGACCTACCTGCCTCTCAGCTCCAGGGTTTTTAATCATCTCTCAGTGGGGAGCCCCCAAAAGAATGTTCTAATTGCTACCCCCATTCCTTTGTACAGCAAGAATCTTGCTCAGTGACAGCAGGATACGGTTCCGCTTCACAGAACTGTTTTCTGTCGCTGCTGGATCTGTCCGTTCGGAGTTGCTTGGGCAGGGAAGGGCAATCAATACTTTGACAGAACCCCAGGAAAAGGTCTTGCAATCAAATTAACAGCGAAGAGGCTGGGCTGCCTGTCATCTTGCTTTTGACGGAGAGGTAAAAATCCTGGGATGAATAATTGCCTAAAGTTCCCAGAATTTTCTTTCGTAGCTCAAGCTCGGCTGCTTATTTAGATACTCTTCCATTATTTATATTTATGAGTCCCTTTATAAAGCAAAGCACTCATGAGGCTATGGAAAAACATGATGCGGTGAAAACATTAAAGGGTGATGTGTTTTTATAAAGCAGCAGGTTGAACAGTCCAGGCTTAAAGAAGGCAAAGAGAACCTGTGGTCCTCCAGATGTTGCTGCACTAGAATTCCTAATTCTGTATTTCTTACCATGGCCGCTGTTGTGAGGGGCCTCCTGAGACTTATAACAGATGTCTTCAACACTCTGGCTTAAACCGTATTACCACAACGTTTAACAAGACTTTCTAAAAAGCTTGGAATATTAAAAACTAGTACCAGAAAAACACGTTAAATATGCTCACCATAACTATGTATTTAAAAACATGATTTGTTGATAAATGGCAGTTTGCTTGGGCTCATGCAGTATCCTAAATCAGGGTCTTTAATGTTTCGGACAGCTGAATAGATGCAGAATGCTGAGAATATCACAGAGATGTTCTCTCAAAATTGCTGCTCAAAGGCTGCAGGGAGGATAAAGCTAGTCATAAAATTTCAGTTCAGTTGAACACTATATGAATCCAGCTTCTTCCCTCGCACTGTTGCTTAGTTTTGTCCTTTTTCTAGACATACATCCAAAGAAAACACTGGAATTATGAATCAGATTAGAAATCCAAAGGCATTTTTGGACATTTTGTCCACTTCGCAGAAAAACAACAGAGACAGTCAGTTGCAACGAATTGTTTTACTTGGCACTAAAGGAGTATAGACTGATGCTGAGTTTCCATGACACAGCTCACATTTGACACAATAGAAGCTTCCATGTATATATTGACTGTTTATACATACATTAAGCATTCATTTATTAGTATATATTTGAGCAGGCATAATTCAAAAATGTTATAGCAGGCACATACCCAGTTGTGAGTTTGGAAAATCTGTCACACGTGCCTACAATATAAACATTCCTCCTCAAAATCTACTGAAGACCAATTCTGGGCGGTCTTGTGGTTAAGGCAGTGGAGAAAATTAATTGATGTTCAACTCTGGGCAGACTTACTCAATATGAAATAGTTATCGCTAATATATTATCTTGCTTGCACAAATGTTTCGGCTGTTTATAACATCTGTCAGTAAAAAAATCATGAAACATCTACCGTACAAAAAAGAAATAGAACAAAATAATATGCAAATGAAATCCAAAATACATAGGACTGTCACAGAAAAATGTAAGCTCATGTGTCAAAGTATTTCTGAAAAAATATGGGTTTTTTATTGTTTTTATTTATTTTCACATATATATACAAATAAAACAAAAGAAAAAAACCCATCTCAACACACCATCAAAAGGTGTGATAGGGGAAGAGAGAGACATTTCCACAAATTTTACAATCAACATGAGCAGTTTGGACATAAACTCATTTCAAATTTTGTATCTATAGTTTACACATATAGATGATCTTAATTCTTTCTTATCTTTCCCTTCTTTTATATCTCTCTTCCCTTCCTTCCCTCCTCTAACTACCTTTCTTTTCTGATTCCTTCCTCCTCTCCCTCCTTCCTTCATTTCCCCTCTTCCTCTCCTCCCTCTTTACTTTTCTCTTACCCTCCTTCTATCTTCCTCCTTCTTCCTTTCCCTATCTCCCTCCTATCCCTCTCCACTTTCCTCTTACCCTCTTTCTACCTTCCTCCTTCCTCCTTTCCCCACCATATACTTTCTACATTTATCCATCTATTACTTTCTTCTTCCCTTCTCCTCCTTCTACCTCCTGTTCTTTTTCTTCTTCCATTCTTCTTTAAATCAATTTTGAAAAAATGTTTTTAATTGCTTATGAAAAACCAACAGCATAGGGGCAGATTAAAATCTTGAGGGATGCGGGAGCACTTCCAAAGTGGCCCCCATGGAATAACATCACTTATGCCTTCACCACCCTCACTTCGTGAAATGAGGCATCACTGGCAAGATAAATAGGTCAGGTGAATCATGACCAATTGAAGAAAGTGGTAAACCATGTCGAATTTCAGAGGTTAAAATCATCTGTTTGAATTTCTCTTGGAAGTAAATAGGAAGCAGTTCCATTTTCTAAATGTTGGGAGTGCATTCCAGAATCTGACAGCCACACAGGAGAAGACCTACTTTCATTTGCTAGATAGCTGAGCTTCTGGCTGGGGAATTCTAGTTGAAGTCTACACATTACAAAACTGCCAAACTTCAGAAACATGGAGCTAGCTGAAAGGACCACTTCTGCTGATCTAAGTAATGGGCAGATCCATAGAGGGAGAGCTAGTCTTTCAAATATGTCCTAAACCTTTTAGGTATTTAAAAGTTGAAAACTAACAAGAAAGCTTGTGATCTATTGGGTCAACACGTCAGAAAAGTTTCTTTACCAGATTCCTCAATGCCTTCAAAAATGGGCAGAACTTCTAAAACACTTCCTTCTTTGGAACAGTTCTTAAAAATTCAAGGAGGTATTTATAGATGTATCTGCCTCGAAAACAGCCTGCAGTCAAATATCAGGAGTTAACCATAGGAAATGTTTCACTGTACATTTTGTCATGTCATACAATGTTTTATGGTCATTTTTGTCATAAAATTATCCTTACTTCAATTCCATGAGAGTTCCAGATTTTGGATGCATTCTGTTCGCCCACTTGAGGTACCGTATTTAAAAATAGTTGTCTTATGATGCAATGTTTTGCCCAATTAAAGGTTGCACACAAACACCAGAGCTTTAGTAGTACATATTGATAAGGAATCCTGATCTGATTGGCTGCATATATGTAGGTATGTATTCATGCTAAATAACATAAAGCTAATTCGTTTAAATAATTTAAAGGGACTTGTGTGCTCACGGTGGCACATTAGCCAGTCCCCGGGCCATAGCATGCTGAACCCACTGAAGCTTCCATAGTGCTAAAAAAAACAACTCCATTGCAGTGGGATGTAGTAGAGCTACTTGAGGAAGGGGGGGCTTTCACAGAAGCAAAGAAGCAGGTCAGCATTGAATTTTTGGAAGAGCCAGGATGAACCCTCTCAAATCTTTCATGGGGTATATCTAATAGATTTGAGGATTTGTGCTTTGTCTGGCAAGATTCCTATCTATAATAATAAAGAAATTGTTTCAGAGTAATTCCTTCTGTCATTCCTAGTTCCTTGCATCCAACATCCATCTAGAATACATTCCAGTAGTTCAGATATGTGTTGGTAAGAGCATGAGTAACCATTGCAATAAAAAAAATAAACCTGGAAAGATAGTGTTTTGCAATGTGATAGCTTATTTCTAAATCAATATATTTCTAATATATAAGAAACAGTTTGATGTAGTGGTTAAAGGCACCGTGCTGAAAACTAAGTTCTATTTCTGTCTAAGGCATGGTCAGCTTGGCCAGTCATTTCTGAAAATGTTGCAAAGGAAACTGCAGATATTTATTCAAGCGATGGCCAAAAGACAAACTTGAAGTATCTGTCTGTATGTCTATCATAATCTATCATCCATTTGTAAAAAGTAGGTGTGGCAGGAAGCCTTGGATGATCTTTAAATTACTAGTGCCTATAGATGCATCTTGGGGAATAGACCATAAATCATTTATTTATTTATTAATCAGATTTATATACCGCCCCTCTCCGCAAAGGAACCCGGGACGGTGTACAGCCAATAAAACATACAATATACAAAATTACACAAAATGTAAAAGTGAATTAAAAAGAAATATTTAAAAGTGGCTGGGAATTTAGAACAACTCAATATTAAAACCAATTTAAAATTGTCATGTAAAATTGAATTTTCACAGGGGGAAGGTGTGAAACTAGGCCAAACCGGCCTGGTTAAAAAGATGTGTTTTTACAGCATGACGGAAAGCACGGAGGTCGGAAATAGTTCGAATCTATGGGGGTAGGTCATTCCAGAGGGTGGCATTCCAGAGGGTGGGTGCTGCCACAGAGAAGGCTCTCCCCCTGGGGGTTGCCAACTGACAGGCCCTCTCTGTGGAAGCGGACTGGTCGGAGGGAGGTATTGGCTGGTAGAACGCGGTCCTGTAGATAACTGGGTCCTAAGCCATGGAGCGCTTTAAAGGTGGTCACCAACACCTTGAAATGCACCCGGAAGCCTACCGGCAACCAATGCAGCTCGCGCAGGAGAGGGGTCACATGGGCACTGCCCCGCACCCCCATGATCCCCCACGCGGCTGCATTCTGGACCAGTTGAAGCCTCCGGATGCATCCCAAGGGGAGCCCCATGTAGAGAGCATTATAGTAGTCCAGGCGGGCGGTGACGAGGGCTTGAGTGACTGTGCACATAGCGTCTCGATCCAGAAAGGGGCACAACTGGCGGACCAGGCGAACCTGGTAAAAGGCCCCCCTGGTGACAACTGCCACATGATCTTCCAAGGACAGCCGTGCATCCAGGAGGACGCCCGGATTGCGAACCCATTGAAGCTGGACAGCACTGGCCAAGAAGAATTTATCCAGGCATTTGAAAGGATGCACATGCTTCAGTAACTTTGGAGGATGGGGTGGTTTGCATATTTGCTTTTGGGTGTGTGTGGAGTTCTATCCCTTCCTATTCCCTTAAAAGTCTTACACAGGAAACCAGTGATGACAAGAAATATTGAGTTGTCCTCTTGAGCAAGGAGACACATTTGCACAGATCAGAAACAGATTTCAAAAGGCTTCTCCCACCCCTGCTGTAGCCTCTTTGGCAGTGTCTTGAGTGGTTTTCGGTGATGTCATGACAATATTTATGATACCTCATAAATGGATGCCTCTGACTATTTTCCTTATTTTTATGTACAAATTGCATTTTATAATGGCAATAAAGCACTGGAGACTGCACATTTCAGAGTGATTATTGCATTTCTCAGGTGGTTAAAGTTGCTGTAACTGCTTCTCATCTCCAATTTCAAGAGCTCTTGCCCACCATTGAAGTCGGTAACATGCTACATGCATGTGGGTGGGCATTCATTGTCTACTGATTTTATGTCTGAGGGCAGAATTGTTCCTTTTACAAATGTCTCCTCTTAACACACTCAGAACTTCCCTGGCTGCTGTCTCCATCTCAGGGTGCTTCTAGACAACAGCTGCTAGTGCTACAGACCAAGAGACATCTTGTCATCACTTGCATCTTTTTTTAACAGTTTTTTTTAGTAATAAGAACACAGAAATTGAAGTAATAATGGGGAGAAAAAGAGGGTTATAAATGGAAGGCACGATTGCTTGGGACAAAATGAGAACACTTACTTTGGTGATATCATCGTACAGATGTCACTCCAAAGTACATACATTCCGATGACTGATGCAAGAGCCTAAATTATTATATCACATGATGATGCATATTTTGTTTGGACTATTACATTTAAGATTCTAACACAGGGTAATGATTGCTTAAGAAACATCTTTTGAAAGCATCTTTGGAAGCAGAGATTTATGTTTTGGGATTCTTTGGATTTGAAAGCTAAAAGGAGCTCTACAGCATGCTAATTTGCAACTCCCTAATCTAATCCAATCCAATCCATTCCAGTCTAATCCATTCCATTCCAATTCAACCCATTTCATTCCATTCCATCTCATCCCATTCTAACCCAACCCAACCCAACCCATTCCAATCTGTTTCATTCCGTTCTGTTCCGTTCCAATCCAATCCAATCCAATCCAATCCAATCCAATCCAATCCAATCCAATCCAATCCAATCCAATCCATTCCATTCCATTCCATTCTCATGGAAAGCAGCTGTGGAAAGCAGCCCTGAAATCCAAGGCAAAAATCTGCTCTAGGTTGCCACAGAGACATGCTACATGAATGTCCTTGCCTTCTCTGAAGTGTCCTTTGGTCTTTGAATCTGCAGTTCTACATAACATCTGCAAAGAAACTGAAGGGTTGAGATGGGTGAGGTAGTTTCCAGGTCTACAACTGCCATTATGTTAACCTGCAACAATTGCTCATTTTCAAGGCTACCAAACACTATGTCAAGTACCTACTAAGAAGAGCAGGAGGAAAAAAATGTATTTAAACTTTCAAGAGTATTTTTTTAAAGAAAAACATTTTGGCATTAGCAGTGGACAGTCAACTATTATGTATGGCTTCTTGCCTGCAAAGAAGACTCTAATCTAGCCAAGCCATGTTTGACAGTTTTCAGTCAAGCCAAGCCAAGCAGTCAACTAAGCTATGAAGCTTCAGGACATTTGTTCTTTATTTCTGGGTCCAGCTCAGAAGCTTGTCTCAACCCAGTTCTTTTTAAAAAGAAACTCGGAAATAAAAGACATAAAAGAAGAAAAAGGGGATATTTGGCAACTGTGGTAATAATGGTAGCTTAATTTATTCTGTGCTTATAACTCAGTGCAGAACAGATATGGAATAAGAATATTGATACAATAACATATTGCAATAGTTTATAACATTACATTATAAAAGAAAAGTCCATGACATATAATAATATTAACCTTCAAATGTATAAACTGTCAGGTATTTATTTATTTTAAATCAACTTCCTAAGTGCTCATGAAAAAGAAATGTTAATCTTTTTTTTAATTAAGTGATCCGATATGTAATCCTGGGGGCAGTATATTGGTAATAAGGTAAGAAAAAAACTATTAAAATTATATAAATTTCATAATTTTTAACTATGTTTGAATTTTGAAGCAATGAATTAAATTAAGAATATTGTCCAGGTTTGCTTCTTTTTCAGTATAAAACTAGTTCAAAAGGTGAAAGTTGTCAAATTAAGCCAACTTTTAAATTCTGGACCACAAATAGTCTTGCATGTATAGATTATAATATATATTTTTTGGTTCAATAGTCCAAACTCAAAGTGTCCTAAGTTTTTCATATTTTGGAAGATTCTAGATTTAAGCCTTCCTTCCAAAAATTTGCTTCACTGCTTCACAACAAATCAGGAATTACAAGCAGACATACCTCTAATATGTTTATCAAAAATCTTTAAAATTGAATACTTATCTAACATAGAAAGAATGAGAACCAACCCTTTTGAAATATTTTTTGAGATTCTACATTTCTTTCTGTGTATGGGTACTGAGGGCGAGAGAATGATGTTAACTTTTTTAGTTCAGAAGTTAAACTTTTAATATTCCTTAAGACCTAAACCCATTGATTGGATAATAGAGAATATTCCTATATTCTGTTTCAAGTTTCTTTGATACCATTTTTTAAAGGCAAATTCACTTTATTTTAATTCTTTCTTTGGAATTGCTGCTCTAAGTAAACCCTCCATCCCTTACTCCATCAAAATGGAGAACAACAATTCATTTCACCTATGCTACAGTACATATGATGTCCTTCAACATGCAGAGAAGAAGACTTCATCGTGATGAGAGAAAAAGTGGTTGAGGTGGGCAGATACTGGGTGAATGTCATCTAGTTTTAATCCTATTTGTTTTCCATTCTTTTTATATGTGCAATATCTCTGTGACCTATTTTATACTTATTTTACTGCTCCATGTTGAATATTTTATGTCTATAATTTGAAGCTCCTGGCATGAATAAAGAAAGAAAAAAACTCAACATCAATTCAGGCATAATTTAACTTCTTTTCCCATCAAGCACTTCCCTTCCTTCCTATCAATTCCATCTTTCCAGTCTTGGGTATTTCTTCACATCTTTCTTTATCTACACTGTCCTCCTGCTTTCAATTCTCTTCAGCTGCCATGACCATGTCTACTGAACCACCAACCTTCTCTCTCTGATTTGATAGCTCCCTGTACTTTCTTTGGCTTTACTCTTCACTCTCTGATTCCACTTTTCCTCAACACATCTATTCATCACAATTATTCCCAAGACCAACCCAACTGAAATTGTTCAGAGTTTGGAAACAAAATGCCAATTCAATGCCATCTTTTTTTTTGAGCGGGGGAAGTCAGAGGTCACAATTATATAGTGAGGGCGACCAAGATGGAGAAGGTGGGTGCAGCTGTGAAAAATACATTGGCAGAATCAGGATTTTTGTTCCATTGCAGTAGATTTTTTGTCGGGAGGGATTGAATCATTTTTTAATTATTATTTATTATTTGTTTGGCATATGCCATAACAATTGATGTTGACTTTCAATGTATACTAATATTTTAATAATATTTACAATACAATTGGGACTCCTCAGGTGGTCGGAAGAGATATTGCTAATGACTCCTAATAGGGGCAAAAATAAAGTAAAATAATAAATCTTTAAAATGCAAAAAAAATATTGTCCCATAACCCTGCAATCTAATGATAGTAGCAGTAGAACAAAATTGCAGTCATTAAAAAAAAACCATATATATCCAAAATGTTTAACTTTGAGGTGGATGTATATGTCATGATGCCCATAGGTGCTGTGTTGTGGAGCTTTAACTGAAGAGATGGTCATCAAAACCTTTGTATGGCAAGACAGTGGGGAGTTAGGAACTGTTGCACTAGTTTTTGTGTTTCCCACCAATAGCGCACAAAGCCATGTGAGGTTTTATTGGCAATTTTGTTTGGATACCATTCATAGGTAGTCAAAAGAAAATGTGAAAAGCACATGTACTCAACTGCTAGAAATTCATCAAATTTGGTGCTCAGTTTTTTTTTAGTATGTCTCAGTACTCATTGTTTGTTTGGTACTCAATGCACAAGCTAAAACCTGTCAATGTTGGCTGCCTTGCGACTCACTACATTATTCCTTATGGGTGAAATTTGTTTGGTATTCATTGTTTTTGGTATTCATTGCATCTCCCAGAATCAATTAACGATGAGTATCAATGTACTGCTGCATTGCTCTGAAGGCTCAGATCATTTCTATTTTAAGGAGATGAGTTGATCTATAGGGATATCATAGGCAAAGGACTGGAGACTCCCATGCTCTATACGTCGATGAGTAATGCTGTCAACTAGACCTAAGTTTCCCAATTTTTGCTGATGCCCATGTTCACATGCCACAGTGTCAGTGTGATGGAGATGTGTGCTTGTGTTTATACTCCCAATGGATTTCTATCTTTTGGTTGCTGCTGAAAAAAAATAATAGCAGAAAGAGACAAATCTATCATTCAGAACTCAGTTTATGACCATAATTAGATAAAATCTCAGAAAGGATGGACGAGAAGAATTCAATACAATCTGACACATTCTCCTAATTCCTTTTCATTTCATGACGTAACATTCAATCCTCTCCTGCCTAACATCCAATGAAACATTCTCAGAAATGTCTCCACAATGGCTTGTGCTGGGACTAGATTCACGTATTATACATTTGATTATTCTGATACTCATATTTTGTTTTGCATCACCGCATTGGCATGATATTAGCTGTTTCTTTCCAGAATCTCCATCAGGCAAAACAAACAGTGGTGGTATGATAGTGAAGGTCTTGAACTTGGACAAGGAGACTTGAATCAGATAGACAAGCTCACAAGGCAACTTTGAAGGAATCACTTTTTTGTCAGCCCAATCTTGCTCACTGCTTTGTTGTTGTGGGGGGAAATGGTGAAGAAAATGCTTTTACTTTGCTGTGCTGTGCTGTGCTGTGCTGTGCTGTGCTGTGCTGTGCTGTGCTGTGCTGTGCTGTGCTGTGCTGTGCTGTGCTGCCATGGAAATGGGGAGATGCCAAGTGGAAAGAGGGAGAGGTACAGTATAGTTAAATTGTTCTAATATAAGTTTATTGTTTATTTTGGTTTAGCATATTTAAGTTGTTTCATGTCAATTACTTTTTTAAGATGGGCAGTAGGGAAATTAACTACTCTAAGTGTAATTACCATCATACTTCCACCTGAATTCTTATGTAAAGTGAATTTTCAGCAACTAAACCCATAGTTGGTGGTGATGTTAGTAGCTTGTTATTCTACATGTATGTATGTATGTATGTATGTATGTATGTATGTATGTATGTATGTATGTATATCTTAGTCAGGTTAAGGCAACAAGTTTACCTAATAATTCTGCTACTACAACAACAGCCCTTTGAGGTAGGCTGGGCTGTTTTCATTACATGAAAGTAAGGTGAATAATATAACTTAGATTACAAAATCTTCAGTTTTACTCAAATTGGTTGATGCAAAAATGAACACAACCCACAACAAAAAACTACTACAACTAGTATTTTGTATGACCTCCATGATTTGTAGGGGCAGCACCAAGTCGTCTAGGCATGGAATGAACACGTTGGTGACATATTGCAGCACCCGTCTTTTTCCATTCTTCAAGAACAGCCTCTTTTAGAGCCTGGATGCTGGATGGAAAGTGGTGCTCAACTTGTCTCTTCAGAATTCTCCATAGAAATCAACATAGGTGTTTGATTGGGTTCAGATCAGGAGACATGCTTGGCCACTGAATCACTTTCACTCTGTACTTCTTTAGAAATGGAACAGTGGCTTTAGATGTGTGTTTTGGATCATTGTCATGTTGGAAAAGTGCACGACGGCCAAGGGCACGGAGCGATGGTCGCATCTTCTCTTTCAATATAGAGCAGTACATCTGTGAATTCTTGATACAGTCAATGAAATGCAGCTCCCCCACACCAGCAGCACTCATGCAGCCCCACAGAAGGACACTGCCCCCACCATGTTTCACTGTAGGCAGAACGTGAGCTCAGACCATTAGCAAAGCATGTACTCAGCCCAGGAACATTACAAGGCATGGCAGACGTTAAGTTGCCTCACGTTAACTGTCTTTGGCATAAGTGGGCTGCTGTGAGTGTTTCAAATTCTGTTGTTAAAGCTTATATAACATAGAATTCTAATACTTGAGTCTCTTTCCTGACCTGGCTTATCCCAAACGATTGCAGTACGTTACTGCCAGTAGTGCTGCCCCTCCTCAAAGCATAAAAGCAGTTGTACCTTTTAAAAGGTTTGTACAGCTGCTTCAAAAGCTGCCCCCATAAGCCTGCATGTGTTGTGTATGCATGAATTGACATTGTTTCTGCCAGTAAAACCCACTTTCAGAGCATCCTTACTCTAATGCTTCAAGGAAAGGTCCTTGTATAACTTAATTTGTAAGGACTTGTTTTGAATGCTTTATATAGCTCTTCTTTTGTGTATGATCCTTTTTTTAAAAAAAAGTTTGCTAAATTTGGAGTTGCTTATGAACACTTTAGCCTTTGAAGCGTGAAACATAACATGAAAAAAGTATATGGTTCATTATTAACCAACTTTAGGCTGTATCTATTCGTACTTCTATCCATACTTACTAGGATTAAGAATGTTTTAAGCATCTATCTAATGATTATGCTAGTGACAAAAGCAAATTATGAGAACATAAAATAAATATATAAAACTCAAAGCAATAATATATTTGAAATTATTGAATATATGTGCTATCTATAGTTGAAGCAAAATTACTTTCCAAAATTACAAAACGGCTTTCACTCCAATAAAGGAGGATAATCATAGAAAACTGTTTCTAATTCTTTGATTGGGTGGGTAGAGTATAAAAAACCAAAAATGATGCGGAATTGCCTCCTTGCACATAACATTAGGATTGAGTAGAGCAATCTGTAAACTTTTGATGATTGCAAGGAATACTAATGTTCTTTTTGGGGAGGAAAGCCATTGTGGTCGGGGTGATTACAGAAGTGGGGAAAGCCCATTTTATGTACTTTGACACAGTCAAGCTTTTCTCAGTTTCTTGGATGAGCAGTCAGAAATTTCTTTTTTAAACTCTGCTGAGTGTTTTATATCATTTATGCTATTTTGTGTTTCCCATTTCATTGTGTTATGTTTCCCATTGTGTGTTTTGACTAATTTCTGGCAATTGTAATTAAAATAATTTCTCTGTAGCTTATCATAGCCTAATGGTTTTCTAAAGTTTTCAGTCTGAAAAGAAAAGTAGCTTTTTGTGATGTTCAATATTTGCATAGTTTGCTCGAGCAGATCATGCGGAGCTTTGGAGTGTGTGTTGGGGTATCAGTGCCAACTATTTAATTCTAATGACTTTGCTGGTATACTCAAATATTGTCAAATGAATTGGAATATGGGATGGATGTAAGAGAATAAGTAAGTTGAAGTTAAATCCAAAGCAAGGCAGAGGTGCTATTGGTGAACAGTGAACAGAGCATGAGAATTTATGATCAGCCTATTTATTTGTGGGTTCAACTCCCTGAAGGAATAAGTTTGTAGTATGAGAGTGCACACTGACACTGATTCACAGCCTTTGTAAAGAGTATGTTTGCATAATTACATCTGGAATAGCAGCCTGTCAATCAGTTCCCCTGTGCCTTGGCTACATCTATCTTTTTTATTATAATACTCTATGTTGTGGAATGGTCTGGTGAGGTGTTCAGACATCACAAATGATGCAAATCTCAGTTGCTCACCGATGCATGATACAGGTATCGCATTATATCCGTACTGAGAAATCTGTACTGGTTACATTGCTGATTGGATGTCATACAAGATTTGATCTTGGCGTTAGGTTTAACATTCTAAAGAGCTTTAGGATCTGACTATTTGACGAATGAATATCTTCTCATTGCCAACCTGTCCCAATCTCAGAAGGAAATAGCCTTAGGCAACCTTGTCTGGGCTTTGAAGCTAGGCAAGTTCAAGACGGGGTAATATTTAGTTGAGAAAATACCAAAGTAGCACGTTGGGCTGGGAAATTGAGAAACATTGCAGATGAAGACAATGGGCAACTACCTCTGTTGTGCTGCCAGGAAAATTCCATCCATATTTTCCATAGATTTCCACGAAGTCATCAGAAGTTAAACTTGACTTAAAGGAGGACCTTTATCGGGGTGTTTAAATATGGAAAGGCTCTTCTTAGGACGCCACAGCTGGTAGGAGCTCACTTTTCAGGCAAGGAGAGTGATAATTAGATTAAACATTAGAACTAATGCTTATTCAAAATGGCTAGATTTTCTTTCTTTTTTAATGTTTATTTTATTAGCTGCCTTGAACAGCTAATTCTAAAAAACCAGATACAGTAAAACCTTGGATTGCGAGTGTAATTAGTTCCGGGAACGTGCTTGTCATCCAAAGCACTTGTCTATCAAAGCACGTCGACTGAGACTGAGCATTACCCGCAATCTCACAGCAAGAGAGCATTGCGTATCCTGTACGTGCTACTTGTAATGCAAGACATCACTCATTTATCAAGTTAAATTTTATTTAAAATGTTTGCTCGTCTTGCAAAACAGTTGCAGACTCAGTCCCTCGCAATCCAAGTTTTTACTGTATATGCAGCTTGCTGCCTGAAGGCCCCCTCAGTTGCCATTTTGTGATCCAACACATTGCAAAAACCCCAAAACAAAGAATTCTGATTGGCCTACCTATGCAAAGAATGAAAACATTTATTGTGATTATTTTTCCAACATAATCTATGGTGGATAAACCGCAATAGCTAAATTCACATATTGCTCTAGGTTTTTGTTTTGTTTTTTAAGATGGATGGTAGCTATTTATTTAACAATAAACTGCTGTTTGAAATCTTGGCATATGATCAACTTTCTAATTTTAATTGTAGCATTAGGATGATATGTCAACAGGACTATCCTTGTTTAGACTTTCCGATTATTCCTATTTACTACAGTGCAAGCAAAAAACTGCTTAAAATGAAAAAGAACAAATCAGGAATTGGCCAAGAATACTATTATTGTTTAATTTGTTTGCAAGATTGACGGTGGCCTGTTTCAGAGTTCACCAGACTATGATTACAACAAGTAGTCACTGTGTGCATCTGTCATGATTTTTAAAAAGAGCTCTGTACAAGAAGCCTGAATAAGTTGTGGGAAAGGTTAATGGAATGCTATCATAATTGGAGTGAGGAGGACAGGGGTAAAAAGCTTCCATTCCTTACTTTTGCCTACTTTGCAAAATAAAATTGAGGCTCCATATCCGTATCTGCTTATTTATAAACATACTTAATAAGAGGATATTCTTTACAAACACGTACAAAGATTCTTTGAATAGTAGGAAAGAAGTTGTGCGAAAGCAAAGAGCACTTAATGTGTTGTTTGTGGTCAACCGCTGAAATAAAAAGGTTGATGCATTATATTTCTCTGCTTACGCTTAGACATAAGGGCATGTTGAAACAATAAAAACTGACTGCGATTTGGAAAAGACAATCCTAGAGCTTACATCTGTTGGGATTTCAGAGTGTCCTGAAGAAACTGCAAAACCTTAACATAAAGGGAATAATCCTTTTTAAATTATGTTTGTTTCTTGCTAGCCCGTGTTTTGCTTCTAGATATTTTAACTTAGAACAATTCTCACTACGCACAACGAGCTTGGTCTTTGATGGAATTCCATTTTTTAATTTAAATTCAATAATGAATGTTAAAATCAAGAGCATGTAGATGGCATATTTTTGGGATCTACATAATGGCAATCATGGCAGGTGTACGTCAATTTCAAAGTGGCCATCTACTGGAGGACAAATTGCTGAGGCTGTTCCCCACATGCTCCCCAAGATGCTGTATAATCCCCTGGTTTTCATTTGTCTTTTTCTGGACAGATGCATACTTCGCAATAAAGCACTAGGGCTACTTAGATTTCTGTTTTTTTAAAAAGTGTTTTTGTAACCTGTGCAGGGCCATTCTTGACAGTCTTGAAAATAGTTGTGTTAGGTTGGAGGGGTCTTTATGTTTTATGAAACATTTTTTAAAAATTGAGAAAAGGAAGCCTGAGGGGCGCCAGAGAAATTGCTCACAGGTAATTTATTTGCTCTTTCATACAATACTAGACTAGACCCCATTGGGTCATAAAATCAGAGATATTTCCTTACCTCTAAGCAGAGAAACAAAATGACCAAATGGGCAAAACAGTAGAAATGGGAGCAGCTTCCAACTTCTTGCTGACTTCCCCATCAAATTCCTTGTAAGAAGCTGGCAGGGAGAGTTGAAAATGATAATCATGTGGCCACAGCAACAGCACAACAGCACTGAAGCGGTCACATCTTTGCCAAATTTCAATCCCACGCAAGTCATAGGTCCCAGATTTTTGGACATAATCTGTAAATTAGCCCATTTGAAGTATGTTGATTCAAATTTGTTGCCCTCTGACGCACTGTCGCACCCATTTGAAGGTTGCAAACAGACATGAGTTTTAGTAGTATATAGACTCATATGAAATGATATTTGCTGTTCCTCTGCATTTGGGAATGGGGGTAGTTAAAATCAGCCAATTGAAAGAATTTCAGATCGGAAAGCCCTTATTTTATTAATTCAGCCAAGTAGAATCTACAAAATGAAATATTGTAATAACTAATCAGCTCTATAATAACTAGGACTTTAAAAAAAATCTCCATCTCCTTCAAGCATATCTTTTAAGTATCACATTTGTTTAAGGTAAACCATTTGTTTTAAGGTATCACATTTGTTTAAGGCAAACTTACATCCTGAGCTTGGTAGGGAGGCATGGCAGTTGGAAGATAGGCATGGTTTATTTTTCTTGCTCAGTTCTTTGTTCTTCAGACTTCACCATCACTAACACTGAAGTCATAAAAGTTAGGCTTGGATGGAGCTGTTGAATGAATTTATAAAAATAATATTGAATAAAAATGGGATGATTCGGTATTGAACTGGAAATAAAATAAAGCATTTGTAAAGGGAATTACATTAAAAATCCAGTTTAAAGCAGATTTCAAGTTGAAGATAAAATGAGTTATTTCTGAAACTCAGATTTATTAGATGTTTCTGATAATCATAAGCTATTGGTTCTTCATAGTGTTAACTCTTAAACTCATTCAAGTCAGTTTGGGAACTCTTTGGTCTTTGAAAATATTAGCTCATTATCTGTTAAGAGGTACATAGCTTAACTATATTTAAACTAATAGATTTATATAGCAAAAATAGTGCAAGTAAAACTTGTGTATCTTATCTAGATTCGATCGAAGCTGTGTAACTTTGCTGGGAAAAGTGAGAAAGTCAGAAAAAGTACTTGAGCTCTGCTATATTTTTTCAATGAAATTATAACAGATGGAGTTCTGAAATTTGAAGATAAAGCTTGCTATGTATGTTAAAGGAAGATAGTGAAAAGTATCTTGCAAACATGTAAACCACCACTTGTTTCCAAAATTGGAAGTAGAAAATCTCTTGATACCAGTAGCTAGGAAACAAGGAGCTTGTATTTTGCTTATAGATTTCTGGTTGACCTAAGAAACTCCTTCAGGAAATTAAGTCTTTTAAAGTAGAAATAGTTTATTTTAATGTCGTCCTAGGCCAGAGATAAGCTAGTGGGAACTTGGCATATCGGTTAGTATTAGCTATGATTACTAGATTTGTTTCTTGCAAGATACATTCCCTTGCTAGCAATTGAAAATTGATCAGCCAACCAAGTGTGATAAGTCAAGTGCAAATGTGTCATTGCAGTCTAAAGCCACTATAGACATTTTTCTCTTCCTGTTTCTGATTTTTTGCTTATATGAATCTTAAGAAATAGGAAAAGGCTGGTGCACTTGCATTAAGCATATGTATAATGAATGTTCTCACGTTTTGTTTTAAAGCAGAAGGGTGCCAGTATCCTGTAGGAAATATATGAGAGGACCATCTACCTGATCATACATATAAAGGGATATAATGCCATTTCTTCAGATATGGGTAGTTCTTGACTTGCAACCAGTTACTTAACAATCATTCAATACTACGATGGACTAGAAAAAAAACTACTTATGGCTCATCCTCAAAATTACAATTACCGATGCACTCCTCTGGTCACATGATCACATTTTGTGTGCTTAGCAAGCAGCTCATGTTTGTGACCAATTGCTTGATCCCATGGTCATATGACTGTGATTTATTAGAATTTTTGTTGATTTCTGGTGTTCTTTCCTGGTTTCTGACAAAAAATTCACATTCAGAAAAAAATGGAACTTGTTTGACAATTATGATGATTCGCTTTACAACCTTCATAAAATAATTGTAAAATTGAGTCTGGTCACATGGTGCCTGACCTTATGATTGAAATTAGAGAGTCCATTCTGGTCATAAGTCAAGGATTTTCTGAAGAAGAAACAAGTAACTTTTTATCCAGGCCGGTTTGGCCTAATCCCCACCTCTTCCGTGCCAAAATCTGCTATTAATAAATTTTAGATTTGGTTTAAATCGGTTTTATATTGCAGTTTTTTAAATTTTAGCCATCAAATTTATATTATTTTTAATTTTTTCTTAAATTTGTTATATGTCTTACAGTGTTTTTTAAATGGCTTTACACTGCCCTGGGTCCCTTCTGGGAGAAGGGTGGTATAAAAGTTGAAACAAATAGAAAAAAATATTAAACACAATTGAATCATTGCCAATACCTGAGGTTATCAAAAGGTGAAAAGTTTAATGTTTTTAACATATAATTTTGCATCTGGGGAAAATTATACTGATTATCTTATAGTAGCTATCCAACAAAATTACAATAAACACTTTAATTCCTTAGATCTAGGGCTAAAGAATATTTAAGATACTTTAATCTGTTTTAAAATAGAGCTATACATTGACTACCACATTCTTGTAAGTCAGACAATTTTTTTGTGAACAAAGGCTGCATTATACCTGCTGGTAAGACTGGAAAGGGAGTTTGGGGGGAGGTCCTTGTTTTTTAAAGTGTGACATGCCTATTTTAGGAGATATATTACAGCTTTCCTAAGTTTTCCGATCACAATAAGAAGATACTTTGCTATTACTTTTCAGTGGTCAAGATGCAACGAGAGCTGCACTCACACGCTACCTACTCCCCCTTATCTCCTAGGGGAATTACTATAAGGAGGAAAAGTATGACATTCTTATTGCTTAATTTCCTATACTCATTTAGATTTGGGGAAATATTGTGGAATATTTCTAGCACAGCGAAGGTAGCATGTCAATTGAATCCATAAACATCAGATATCAAACTAATTTTTTCCCCCTACTAGGCAATATGCCAGCTCCTGAACAAATCCCTTTGGAAGATGGGCTGCAACCAACCACCCAAGAATCTTCTGCAAATCCGGCCATGGAAAGAGAGGCTACTGCCACTACTATTCTAGCTTCTGTAAAAGAACAGGTATTTAAAAATAATTATTGTAGATAGATGTAACTAATAAGTAGATATATTGGGATTTCATGTTTGGGTAGTTTTGAACTTTGTTGTCTTGCCATATATTTGGAATAAAATATTTGCTTAGTTTCACTGTCCTCCCCCCCTCATTTTCAAGTCTTATTAGGTCATCATCATACGCTGTCGTAGATAATAACAAACTTGATGTTTTCTGGGTAAGGTTATCTTGAATTTTGAGTAGACACAAAATTGAACATGTGTTATCTTTGACTTGACTAAACAAGCTAAAAAAAGATACAGAACTACAGTAGTCCTTAAATTAACAACTATTCATTTAGTAACCATTCAAAATTACAAACACACTGAAAAAAGCCTGACTTGCAACCAGTCCTCGCAGCTAGGCCCATTGCAGCATTCTCAACAGCCACATGATCAAAATTCAGGCACTGACAACTCGCATGTATTTACGGTGGATGCAGCATCTTAGGATCATGTCCTCATCAGCTTCCCATCCAGCTTCCAATAAGCAAAGTTGTTGGAAGATTTGTTTAATGACTATGTGATTCACTACAATGAATTGCTTAACAACTTTGTAAAGTTGAACATGACTCACTTTAAAAAGATCTTGCTTAGTAACAGAAATTCTGGTCCCAGTTGTGGCTGTTTGTATATAGATTTATTTTAAGAGCATCAAATATATTTGTAGATTTTTGTGTTTCTGCCAGTTTCATATTTGGTTTACACTACTATTTGGGATATTGGTTAGCACTATTAAAAATGAATTGATGCATTTATCTGTGAAAGAACAAGAATCCATCCTGTAAAAAAATATAGAGTTGGAAGGGGAACCTATTTTAGATTAAATTCAGTTGGATAAAATTGATGTGTTGTCATTTTTAGGAGAGGAAAAATAAAGTTGGAGTTCATCTCATCTCTTGGAGAACTAAAAAAAATATTTTTTTTAAGATCAAGGAAGCTATATAGTATTCATTAAAAAGAGATCTGTGCTTTGTATTCTTTTTTCATAGCTCCTTGACATGGGGCTAAGAAAAAGGTACCAATAGTTGTTTTCCCCATTTGATTTGTTCTCACATAATCTCCTTACATAATGATTGTGCTAAATTTTCAAAAGATATCACCAACTTTGTTCCAGTTGCAAAAGTGCCTCTTCATGATAGCTTTTCAGAGGAGACATAGTAGTGTTCTATATCTATTTGACTTTAAATGATTCCAGTCTCCAAAAGGTTAATTGAGCAAGTTGTGCTACGGTTCATACGCTCCATTTCTGGAAGCTTACAAGAAGTGCAGTGTTTCCCCCCAAATGGGAGGGATAGATAAATCATAATTAAAAATTCAGGTTTTCCAGCATACCAAGTTGTTTTATTCCTACATGAAAATTTTTGAGTTTTCACAACTTCAGAAAACTGGGTACTTTTTCATATCCATAGTCTTTTCATAGTCTGACACACCCCAAGTATCTAATAAAACATCAACTTAAATTGATAAATATGTGAATGTCTATGGAGATTCTCAGTCATCCAGGTGATAGCTGTCCCAAAGGTACTCTTTCAAGAGGCAACTGGACTTTCTTGTTTTTCTTTGAAGATGTTTTGGATTTTCTTTGAAGACATTTTGCTTCTCATCCAAGAAGCTTCTTCAGCCTTGATTGGATGGTGGGGAATGGAAGGATTTATATTCCTTGCAGACAGCTGGTCATTTGCATTCCTTTAGGGAGTCCTTAAGGCCACTTGGAGGTTTATCTGTGTCCTCAGGGTCAGCTGAGTAGTGCAGATGGGTGTGGAGCCTTCTTGGAACTACTGAAAGGACTATATTGTAGACAGGAGATAGATGGTGTCCTATCCCTCCCCCTTTTGTTGAGAGAAGCTGGTCAGTTTTAATGTAGATGACCTCTTTGACCTCTCTTTCAAATCAGCAGTCCAAAATGTGGACTTTGCTGTCTTCAAAAGAATGACTTTTATCTTTCAAATGCAGATGGACTGCTGAATCTTGTCCTGATAGATTTGTTTTCCTATGTTGTGCCATGTGTTTGTGAAGTGATTGTTTTGTTTCCTCAATGTACAGATCTACACATCTCACTGCATTGTACTGCACATGCCAGATTGCTATGTTTGTGTCTAGGTATTTTATCCTTGAGGTAGACAAGCTTTTGCCTTAGTGTATTCTTGGGTTTAAAGTGTGCATGTTGTGTTGCGTTGGTTGAAAATTCTCCTGAGCTTTTCAGATATTCCTACAACGTATGGAATGACAAGGTTGCTTTGTTTATTGTTTTCTTCTTTGGCAGTTATGGAGGAGCTCCTGCTGGGTCTTTTTGAGGATTTGTTAAAGACCCAGTTGGGATAGCCACACATTCTGAGGGCTTCCTTGATGTGTTTTAGTTATTTTTCTTTCCCATCTCTGCTGGTAGGCAGGCCTTCAGTTTGGTGTTGTAGGGCTCTGATAAGTCCTGTTTTGTGCTCCAGTGAGTGGTGATAGATATGTAATGCAGTCTACTCTAAATAAAATAGAACAATTCATAATCTGTACTTGTTTCAAAAAAAAACATTCTTCCACCTCTTCACTCAAGTTATCGTTAATTTTGGTCCAATGTGATTTACCAATTCTTGATTATAATAGGTCATATTCTTTTATGCAACAGAATTATTTTATTAATCAATTTTTATTACACTCACAGACCAGCATTAGAATTACTTTATTTCATATTACTATGCCATCTGATCCTAGGCAAAAAATTCAAGACAGTAATTTCCAGTGTGTGGGTACCTCATTGAAATCTTGTTTATTGAGTGTTTTTTTTAAAATATTGTCAGTAAATTAAGAAGTAGAGGTGCTTTACGTTCCGAACTATGAGAATGGTTTTAAAGGTTTCCCTGTTCTTGCGGCTATTAAGCAAGGCTGTCTTATTTGAAAATAATTATCTCTAACTATAGAATGAGAGAAATGGCATAAAATGTGAAGAGGTCATTTTCTGTTTGCTTGTATTTTAATGTAAATAAAAAAATACTAAACTGCCTAGTAATCATGTGTAAAGCGTAATAGTTTAAACTTCGAAGAATTCTTATTTTTCCTTTGAGTGAGTTTGTTTGAACAAGATTGACATGCATCCAGTTATCATCTGGAACAAGAGAATAGTGGGTGATGGTTGAGGTGGTACATAGCGACCCCTGCAATGCTCATTGCCCTGGATGTAATGTTCCGAAAAATGAGAAAATCCCAGAGGTAAATGCTGCTCTGTTCAGTATGGTGTAGCTATTGCTTCCACAAAAATTGCTACTAGCAAACTCATTTTCTGAAAAGATTGTATCTTTTTGAGTAAGAAGTCAAAAGTATAATATAATATTTAATTAAATCTATTGCTGACATTCTGCAGCTTATTGCATGTGAAAATTCATTTGCCCTTCCCAAAACATTTCATATTTTAATTTGACAAATACACATGGCCTTATTGCAATTTTCTGAACTGGAAAAGTATCTAGCTATGAATGTAGCAAAAGCTCCTGAGCGCATCCTGAACCAGATTAAAATTCAATTGGGAAATATTTTTTTGGGGGGGGAAATGTAATAAAAATACAATAAAAAATAGACAATACATTTTAAAACTAATAAAAAATTTAGTCACCAGCCTCCATAAAACTCTAGGCTCGTGATGCAGGTGGAATCCTGCACAAGCACACCACCTCAATTGAACTACAATAATGAGGGTTCCCTGGTGCTAGTATTATGCAGACTGAGCACCAGGTGAGAGGAATTCCCTCTTAGTCTGCACTGCAACAGCAGCATGTGGCCTTGATGCTACAGATAAACTGAGACAGCTAGCCTTTTCCTCAGGTGGCAGCAGATTCTGCCTTTCCTCAGGTGGCAGCAGATTCTGCCTTTTCCTCAGGTAGCAGCAGATAGGCACCTTACACTGGTAGCTGACTTGCTGCAGATCCCTGAGCCTCCAGTACATGAATGAGTGCCTCTCTCCAAAACAGGTTCTATTAATTTCTCTCTGCACAGCAAAAAAAAAGGTTGAAGACTTTTTCTTCTGTTTACAAAGGAGGTTGAATTATATCTGTGGGGTTACTTGGCTTCACAAGGTATATGATTATTGTTAAGTTTATTTTTTTAAAAAGATATGGTTTTTAAATTAGTCAATTTTAAGTGCATCCAGAGAAAATGGAAAGAATGAAGAAACATGTTAAGGGGGTGATCTAAATGTTTTTCTTTCTTTTTTTCTAAATTCTGCTTTCATTACAGTGAATGGACAGATGGGTTGATGGATGGAAGAAAGAAAGAAAAGAGAAAGATTTAAATAATTGCAAAATATTGATTGCAGTTATCAGTGATTAGTGGATCGAGGTGTGTGTGTATATATAGAGAGAGTGCGCCAGTTTGTTGGGGAGTTCTAGTTCCGCTTGGACACAAAGCCAGTCAGGCGACCTTGAGTTAACTAGTCACACACACTTCAAGAAAGAAGGAACTGTGGAGTCACTAATGAAAAATCCTGCCAAGAAAAGTAGGATCCAAACTGACTTAGAAGCACAACTTTCAAGCATGCCTGCGACATGCTGTTATTCTTTCTACTTTGTATATGTTAACTAAGAAATAATTACTGTAACATTACTATTGCCTGTATTTGAAATTTACTCATATTCTCATATTGTGGCACACAAATGTATACTTGGTTTGGAAAAAACTCTGCAAACCTTTTTTCCCCCCTCCACATGAAATGTCAGAAATTAGAGGTAATGTTACAGGGAGGTGCAGATGGGAGAAGGTAGTTTATGCGATAATGAGATATTAGGTGGGAAGAAGCTAGAATGCGATGAGGAATGTTTGTGTTTGTACACTATATATTCTCCAAACTATGTAAAACATTCAAGTATTAAAACAAACAATCAAATTCATAATAATGTTTCTTTTTCTGTATCGGTTATATCTAATTGCTCTCAGATTTTAATGTATTAATGCATTAATAAAAAATACCTAAATGTAAATAGCCTGTAGTGATCATTACATACAGTTTAGTGCGGTGGCCCCCAACCTTTCTGGCTTGGTAGCCCAGTGGGTGGGTGGGAAGAGGTGATAGTTCCTTGTGAGTGGCAGGCAGGCAGGCACATGCAAGTACGTGCAGCTCCATTTGAGTGAGCAGCAGGTGTGCATGCCTGTCGCTCGTGTGAGGGGAACTTTGCACACAAGAGCAAGTGGCTGCTGCTCACACAAGGGAAGTTGTGCGCATGCACTCGCCTGTCACCTGTGTGGCCTACTTCCAAGCCTTTCGTTGGGGGCACCTGGTTTAGTTCTGGTATGGTGCATCAGTTTTTCATAGCAAACTATTCTGTGTAGAGTTTTCAAAAGGTATGAGTTGGTGTAGCCAATCACTGTTCTATCATCTGCAAATTTTAGTATTTTGACAGAGGGGCTTTTTGAGATGCAGTCGTTGGTTTATAGGGAGAAGAGAAGTGGTGATCTGTTAGGAAGCTTGTGATCCATTTGCAGGTTTGGTCAGACGCGGCTAGCTGAGTCACTTTGGTTAGAAGAATATCTAGAATGATGGTATTGAATGCAGAACTGATGGTGGATTTCTTTGGCACTGGAATGATAGTAGATTGTTTGAAGCAAGAAGGAACATGGCACATCTCTAACGATTTATTAAAGATGTGAGTGAAGATTGAGGTTTAGCTGATCGGCACAAGCTTTTATGCAGGCAGAGATTACTTTGTCTGGTCCTGGTGCTTTTTGAGGTTTTTGTCTATGAAATAGATTTTGCACAGCCTTTTCTGTGATTACCAGAGGAGGTTCAAACACAAGGATGAAGTTTGTAGTGGGAGGCTTAGCTGTTGTTAGTGTTTCTTAGGTGAAGGTATAAATGTTAAAAAGATCTATGTTCAAATACCAATGTCTAGGCCATCTAACCATTGAAGCGCAGCAAAGTTTATATTTAAAAAAATCAAATACTGGACTGGTATATGCCCTCAGCTTACAGTGGTTCATGATGCAATCTACAGTTTGATGTGGGACTCAGCAGTCACACTGAGGGGAAGATACTATGCCCCATTTATATAGAGAGTCCTGGCAGAACCATGTGAGATGTGAATCCTATTCAGGATTGTCCATTGCTGACATGGTAGTTCAAAGCCTGGCACTTTATATGTCTTACTATGTGTGGGTATTCAGCGTCCCATTTGGCTTTCCATTGGGAATCTATGCTAAAGTTGTTGGGCAGATGTTGTGCAATTGCTAGTGGGGGCTTCCTGAATTTGAGTCTTCCTGCTGATAAATGAGGAAAATTGGCATGCACCAACTTGTCAAGAAAATGTTGTCAAGAAAAGTGCATTGACATGTTCATGAAGTTACTGGAAGTCAGGCTTGACTCAAAGTAAATTTTAGGTTTTCTAGAAAACCAAGATAGGTCAATAAAGTCCTTCTTCCACTTGCAACATATGTAATCTAGCCATTGTCTCTAGATGGCTTGGAGACCCAGCGGGAGGCGGGTAGAGAGGAACTGGCCCTTGCAAGGCCGCCACTCATGTGAGTCAAGCTACGGATGCCATTTGTGCCGTCCAGTTGCTTGTGTGAATCGAGCTGTGCATGTGCACCAGCTAGCTGCTTGCACAGCCCACTTTTGAATCATTCAGAGCCCAGTAGTGGACCATGGCCTGGAGGTTGGACACCTCTGGTCTAGATATGTAGTTGTAATCTAGCCATTTAATTGTGGGCATCAACTCCCAGAATTTTATTTATTTATTTAGTATAAATAAAAACATACTGTATGAACATGCAAATGGGTACAAATAAATGGGGACAGTAGGACAAGGACGATAGGCACGCTAGTGCACTTAGGCACGCGCTCCCCTTTTACAGACCTCTTAGAAATGGAGTGAGGTCCACTGTAGACAGTTTGAGTTTACCTTTATTGAGGTTTGAGGATGTGGCAACAACATCAGATAGTGAGTTCCAGGCATTGACCACTCTTGCCGAAGTCATATTTTCTGCAATCAAGTCTGGAGTGGTTCACTTTGAGTTTGTATCTGTTGTTAGCTCGTGTATTATTGTGGTTGAAGCGGAAGTATTCGTTCATAGGTAAAATATTGTAACAAACAATTTTGTGTACTAAGCTTAGGTCCAAGCTGGCTCTGAAATTCTGAGAATTGAAGTCCACAGGTCTTAACGTTGTCAGTGTTGGTATTAAAAAAAAAGTATGACAGAGATTGTTTTTACCGTGAATGCAAATATGAAATTCCTAGTGTGATTCCCCTTGCCTCTTTCTTCTAATAATTAGTTCATAGTTGCTTTGATCAAGACTGACAAAATATTCAAAAATATTGCAAGGTAATAAATTCAATACGGTATCTGTAGTTGCTATGTTCACAAAAATTATTTAATTTCAATAGCTGCCCATCTCAATAAGTGACTCTGGGCAACGTGCATTATAAAAAAAAGCCAAATGATTAAAACAATAAAGAATAAATATACGTGATCACCAAGTAAAAGGATATAGCCAAAACACAGGGCCCTTAATATATCTGGGGTCCCAACCCAGGGTCAGAACCAGGACTTCATGGTTTTACAATAGTCCCACAGGGTTGGGGTGATGAATGCAAAACGAAGCAAGCAGAGTTGGAGCAAATAATTTTTTCCTTGGACATTACTCTCTATCTTAGCATAGCTATTAAATCCATAATAATCATAATAAATAGAGATTCGACTTTCGGTCCTAGAGGCAACAGGACGTGGGAGAGCTAGCTCTGCCTGCCACGCCTGAAACCCGCTCCCTGGCGGGCCCTTAGGGGCCGGGCGACCCCTGTTTGGGACTAGGGACTAGGGGCCTTGCATAAGAAGGACGAGTGGCTTCCGACGTGGATGGTGGAAGCAGGACCGACCAGGGTGAGAAATTAAGCCCGAGGTGAGAAGCACATGGAGCTT
>JANHFO010005059.1:109866-121147 GCA_032468095.1 Pareas carinatus
AGATCAAAGTAGTTTTGCAAGTCGCCATTCATGTTTTTACCAGAAGATGGCCTCATTGCATTCCTAATTTTATTGCATTGTCTCAGAAAGTCTAGACTTGCCTTGGAGAAGGCAATAAAGCTGTCACATATCTTTCCTTCATTCAAACCACTTTGGAATTCAGAAACAAGAACAAAACATAATTGACTTTTCCACTTATTTAAAAGGCCTTTTCTTTTTTCCATTTGGCTGAAGGAAGAGATAAGTAAGGTGTTCTCATGAATGTAACAAACAGTTTCAAAAGAGCACCTGCTTCACAATTGACAATTTTCTTTACAGGAAAAAGAGACAGGCCAGATTCACATCTTACTAGCAGTGCCCTAACCCACTCCCACTCCCCAGTGCAGATGCCATAGTAATTGATCTTGGTAACCACAACTCAGCAATGGTGTAAAATAGTTAAAAGCATACCAGGTCTTTAGAGAAAAAGAACTACTTCAATTTAATAAAAGGTGCCAATTTATATATTATTTGTGTAGATTTAGTTTTCACACACATGAAAAACCTTTTCCCCCCTTTCTTCTAAAGAAAAAGGAAGTGGATATGCTATCGAAAACCAAGGAGTTTTCTTGCAGACAAGCAGACAACCCTGAGGGCAACTGTGTTTGTTAGTACAAAATAATGATTTTGAATGAACGCATTCATCACATTCACAAATGGTTTTTTCCAAGTTTACATGCAGAAACCCAGTGGAGAGAATAGGCTACAAACAGTCCAGAGAGATGCAGAAAATTCATACAATGATAGCAAACATATGTATATATATAAATGTGAAAAACTGACTGACTGACTGACTCATCACCAGATCTCTAAAACTATACAGACTACAAACATGAAATTTGGTACATAGGTTCGTCTTGGCATCTAGGCGCTCACTAAGAAAGGATTTTTCAAAATATTAATTTTTAAATGAATTATTTTAAATTTTTAATTCCGGATGGGTAGAAGATTTTGATTGGAGAAAATATCCAAATTGTTTGTTTCCTTTCTCCTGATTGGAGAGCTTTCACAACCTGTTGTTTGATTTTGAGTTTTTCGGGAGAGCACAATTGCAGCACTCTAATCTCCAAATTGGGCAAGGAGCAGCAGGGCAGGTGAATGCAGAGCTGGATAGGAGCAGCAGGCCTGAAAATTATCAAATGGGGATTGGGAGGGAAATCTCGCTGAGGCCTCCTTTGCAACGTCCAGCATGCCTCCTTTGAGCAACAGGGCAGGTGAATACAGTGTAGATAGGAGCAGCAGGCCTGAAAATTACAAAATGGGGATTGGGAGGAAATTTGTCCAAGGCCTCAGTTACATGCTTCTATTTTCTTACCCAATATTCAATTTTCTTGGTAATCCCTGTAGCCGAGCATAGGTACCGGCAGCTAGTATATTATAAATATTATATTATATATTATATAATATGTTATATAAAACATGCTGTTTTCTTACAGCATTCAGAAAAATTGTAAAGCAAAACTAATAATAAAAGTGAATATTCCAGAAGGCTTATGGTAAAATAATTATACCAAGCAAACTCTTGTTTAAGCGCCGTTACAAGATACAGAGAAAACACTGTCATATTTTAATAGATTAATATTTCTTTGGTGTGATGCTCATATTACTCAGTAGTTCATGAAAGGGAGAAAAATAATAATAATACTTTGGGATTATGAACTCTCTTGTGTGCCTGAACTTTTGTTTAAGAATAACTGTGTATATTTTTAAGAGATGTTGTCCATCATGAAAACTTACAAATATGAATGAAGTAAATAAATACACGTTGTCAAAATACTTTCCATTTTATCTAAGTAAACTTTATTTATTTACAGATATTTTTATGCCCCTTAGTTGAATATAAGCATATTGCAAAGTTACAACTATGTGTATAAGATATAGCATAATAAAACTATTACCAGTATCAATAAGGCATTATTTTTGTGTGTGTTTGTTAAATTTATTTGTTTCCTGTCTCATCGTGGGGCTACTCACTCTTAGGCAGATTGCAGCAGTAAAAGCAAAGAAATGAAAAGAAGGGTAAACATAACTAGCAAAATAGTGAGACAGTAAAATAAACAATGAAAATATAGTAATGTGCTGTCATAACTTCGAAGTGTTGTTAAGTGGCTACACATTAAGTGAGGACTACGTGTAATAATAACTTGTCTAAGCATTCTGATTGTTGAATTCCTCCCAAAACAGTTGATAATAAAAGTATATGCATAGCATCATGCTTCTAATACTATGTGGTGATTTGCTGTATAGGTAGTTCTTGACCTACAACAATTGGGACCAGAACATCTGTTGCTAAGCAATACACTTGTTATGGAAGTTGTGCCTGATTTTACAACCTTTTCACACAGTCGTTAAACGAATCACATGATTGTTAAGTGAATCCAGCTTCCTTCATTTTTGCTTATTGGAAGTCATGTGGGAAGGTCACAGTGTTCATGTGACCTCTGGATGCTGCAACCATCATAAATACATTCTAGTTGTCAAGCGCTCGAATTGTGATTATTTGACCAAGGCGGACACTGCAATGGTCATAAATACCAGGACTGGTCATAAGTTCCTTCTTTCAGCGCCATTATGACTGAATGATTGCTAGATAAATGGCTGTAAGTCGAGGATCTGTCCTATAATTTTGATCCTAGTTACTGTGGTTTACTTTATTACTGTGAGGCAGGTTGGCAGAGTAGTTAAGGTGCTGGGCTAGAAACCAAGAGATTGAGTTCTAGTCATCCCTTAGGTATGAAAACCTGCTATGTGGCTTTGAATAAATTACTCTCTTTCAGCCCAACTCACCTCCCAAGGTTATTATTGTGGAAAAAATTGGAGGAGGAGGAAGATTAGATATGTTTGCAGTCTTGAGTTATTTATAAAGTAATAAAGGTGGAATAAAATCTAATAACTAAATAAATACTTTTATATGCTTGGGTATCACTGTGCCCAACTTTCACCTCTGTTAAATTAAATTCAATGCCTGTGTTTTTGTGAAGCAAAGTAGATTTGTAGTTGAGGTAATGTTATACTTTTGTAGGTCTATTTTTCCAATTGTTTCAATTGACATTTTTACAGGATGACATTCTGAGGATAAGAGCTCTTATTTGATCCCCAATTGGAAAGGGAGAGATGAATGCATAAAGACAGTAGCTATAATTACAAACCTGGTTAACTGATGTAAGTTTGAGGTGAATCTGCCAAGAACCTATTGGAATGAGCCACTCATTTGTTTAAAATTAGGAAAAGGTTTTCTGAAGTGTTCCTTATATGCACCAGGAACCAGGTTTTAATATCTTCTTTTCTGTTTCTTGCCTTAAACCAGAGTGGAGCCAAATAGTTGATGATATAAGCATTGCTTAGCACTTAAAAATATTCTTTAAGGCAGTTACTGAATTTATTGTACATTCTGTAACCAAAACCTTAGTTTTTCCTATCATAAAGCTTCTCCCTCTAATTATGAAAAACTGATTTCAAGTCATGAAGTATTTTGTATGTACATTCAGGCCATTTGACCCAAAACAGGTTGGCATGATCCCACGACCTGCATTTTTCAGGAGCTAGGAATCTTCAGGCTTTGAGTGATGAAAGTTTGTTCTTATACATGGATCCCTAACTTTCATTTTTAGATTAAAGATAGGTTTATGCTTTGCATGTAATTCGTATTTATCTCAGTAGAGACTTGTTTTCATATGTGTAAACCAGATTTTATTTTATTTGACCACTATCTGAATATATTTTAAATTTATTTTTTAATTACAGGAACTCCAATTTCAAAGACTCACCAGAGAACTTGAAGTAGAAAGGCAGATTGTTGCCAGTCAATTAGAAAGATGTCGGCTTGGAGCAGAATCACCAAGCATTGCAAGCACAAGGTATCCATTCATATTTAATTTTCAAATTGTCAGCTACTTCTTTGAAATAAACCTTTGTTTTATCACAGCATGAATTATGAAAATCTTTCAATCTATAAATACCACATTCAGCATTATTTCACGGCCATTTTCCTGCCAGCTACCTGGGAATCATGGATTTAGCTCTGTAGCAGGGGAAGCAGATGACAAATTGGAATTGTCACTGGCAGTTCTGTCCATGATTTGCAATAGATCGTTAACAAAACCCTACAGCTTTCCTTTCTTGAAAGCATAGCAATGGAAGAGAAAAGCATGAACTTTTATTCATTTTGTATAGCTATTTTTTGAGAATCATTCTGCTACAGAAAACAGATTTATAGGATGGGCATGTTTTCTGCAGCTACCATATTCCTTAATTCTAGAAGTATCCCCACTCAACAATTATTTTGCACCATTGGTTGATGGCCTTTGAATTTGTAAGGTACACACATACTCCAATGCACACAACTGATCATAAACACCTGACGTCTGTCTCTTTCTGCTGTCAAGAAATTGTGGTTACTTGATTTATTCAGGGATTCAGCAAAGTGATTTGGTAGCCCCACATGATAATTCACTAAATTACATCAGTTTAGCCCTGCTAAATAGTAACTAATATTATCTTCTGCACTATTCAATTAACTTCTGTACTATTCAATTAACTTTTAACTTGAAACAGGTGCATGGATACAACTATTAACATTTGTCTCTGTGTCACTACGCTAGTAACATACATAGCAAAGAATTTCAGTTCCAGATAGTTCTCGTTTCTGTTAGAAATGTGTTAAAAAGAATCAATTTGCTTCTAAAGCTCAACAGTTGTTTTGATTGTGTGGGTATGAAAGAGTTGTATACTAATGTACTGATACAAGTATGTTCTTAACTGAAGACTTTAAAGCATCTTACAGCTCAGTGTTGGATACAATATGAATCTACGGCTTGATCTGAAAGGCAATATATTTTGATTATGTGGGGTATTTAAAATACTGGTTCCAGTTCATTCTTCCAAAGGATAGATGTTCACTGTGTGCTTACTACACAAGAAAACAAGGGACAATAACTTAGAGTGAATTTTCAAATTAGGAGGCACAAATTCCAATGGGTAATATAGATACTAAACAATAAGATGTACATGAAACTATTTAAGCCATCTTTCTACAGAAGCTCTTGGTTGTAATATTAATGAAATACAGGAGCATTCTCTGTTTTGGAAATTAGGAAAAAAAACAGGCACTGAAGATGAATGAGTTCTTAAAAATCATTTTAAACATGAAAATCAGGCGCTATATTAATTTTTTTTAATATCAGACCTTTTTAAAAATTATTCTTTTTCAAAGGCTAACAGGCTAATTGTTTGGTTACTATGTTTATAGCATGATTTTTCTCTCAGAAATGAAATAGTTTACAAGAATGACTTCCTTAATTTTATACTCACAATATAAAAGTGGGCTGTCCTGAGAAAAACTGACTGACCCAAAAAAATCTATTGACCTCCAAGGGGCAAATGAACTTATCCAGTAATCGACATCCAAGAGACCTTCATTGTATTTTTTTCTGATGATTTTATGGATATAAAAAGCACTATTCACACTACTGGATCACCCCCAAAATGCTATCCTCTCATAATGGCCAGCTTTGGGGTTTCTTAAGTTTAAACCTTCCTACTATAAGAAAGGAAGAATTCTTCATGTCCACCTTTTCCACAATGCATGCACTTTTATATTCCATTCTGTTCTTTCTGATTAGTATTCTATATTAAAAAGTCACATTTATGTATTACTAAAATTCTCATTCCCATAACCTTTACTTCGCAAAGGTGCATTATAAGGCAACAAGTAATGAACAAAGATACCTTAAATGGGCTAGCTTACGGAATATGTCCAAAATTGACCCGTGACTCTCAAGGGAATGAAATTTGAAGCTGTAGCTGCTTTACTGCTGCTAGGCTGCTACTGCTTCAACTCTGCCAGGCTACTGCTCTGGTCATGTGATGAGTATTTTAAATGTTATGTGACAGTTTCCCAGCCACTCTCGCAATGTTTTCTTTTGCTCCTTCTCCCATCCAGCAGCAGACACTTACAGTAAAACCTTGGGTTGAGAGTAACCTGGTCTGAGAGCATTTTGCAAGACAAGCAAACATTTCCCATAAATTTTAACTTGATAAACAAGTGATGTCTTGCATTACAAGTAGTACGTATAGTATACGCATGCTCTCTCGCTTTGGGATTGTGGGTAATGCTTGGTCGCTTTGATATATGAGTGCTTTGGATTACAAATACTGTTCCGGGACTAATTATGCTCACAATCCAAGGTTTTACTGTACTTTCATACTGGGAAGGGAAAGAGAGGGAGGGAGATTTCTGATGCTTCCTCCCAGCTTCCCACAAGGAAACTTAATAGGGAACCTGACTGGAAGTCAAAAGAAACTTTTACTCTCTCTGTTTTTGTGTCTGTCCATGGTGATTGTGTTTCTCTGTTTAGGTAAGGAAGTATCTCTGAATCGATGAACCAAAGGGGTAACGGTTGGCTAGTTATTGGTCCCAACTTTTCTTTTAAAGATGTTGTCTGCCTCTTAAATCCTCTGTTTGAGATGTAGTGATCATAATCCGACACAGTATTATATTGTAATTTTTGTACATTATTTTGGATTCCTTTTTTAATAATCCTCAACATAGCCTTCCCAACAGCAAGCTTATTTTATTTTCTCTTTCCATATGCTTAAAGCATACCAGTTTCTATGAAAAATAATACATAGCCTACCAAGTAGTTTTGACTGAATTTAATACTTCCCCAAAATCTAGTATAAATATATAGTCATAATGTAGGTGCTGTTCCAAGTTTAAACATGAGTGTTGTTATTGTTACTGTTATTATGGATCAGCACAATTCATTTTGCATTTTCTCATATTGAAAATTTACCAGTTTAATGTCCATTGTCCAAAACATTTTCCTGCTATTTTAAAATAAGGTGAAATCATCAGACTTGACCACATCATTGCTCATCTCTTAAGCACCACGTCATTCATAAGCAAGTCAAAAAGTATCAAACTCAATACAGATTATTCTAATGATAAATTTGTTTTAATCTACTTTTTATTCAGATTGCCTGTTGTTGCTTCCATAGTGTTATTTTTGTAATAGCTGCACTAGGGAACTTTGTAAATATAGGCTATTTAGAATAACTTGGAATCATATGATCTAGAAGTACGTGAATGCCTCATCAATGTTAAAAGAAAATTTGAAGTAATTTAGCTTTTCATAGGTTCAGGCAGATTTTTTGCTTTTTCAGTACTTTCCAAATAAATTTCTGCAGCTTGATTAGATTTATAAATGCAGAACCACTATGCTACTATAGTTTTAAACATAACACCTGCTACTATAAACAACTGGTAATGATTATTTTTCTTTTACTATGTGGCTGTCCACATGATTAAGATAATGGAAGCTTGAGGCGGAAAAACATTACCGTGAAATTAAGTCAATTTGTTCATATGTGCAATTTATGTAACCTGTCAAAATTCAGAAGCAGTTTTTTTTAACCAAGAACTTCAGTAATTATAAATAACAAGTTTTCTTAATTGAGAAAGGAGGTACAAGGAAGTGCAGGGGATTAAAAGTAAATACTGTTATTAAATATGAGGCTTTTGGTTTGGGCATTTCCCATTCAATATTTTTTCTATTATGTTTACAAACTGAACTTTCAGGCAGCAAAACAATCAAATATGTCAGGAGGTAGAAAATGCCTTCAAATAGTGCCCACTCTTTCAGAATTAGTTAAAATTGATATATAAAACATTCTGTTGATCAAATTTGTGTAGGAGATAACTTAAGTGTATCATCAGTTTGGAGTCCCTTCGCACACACAAGAGATCTAAGTTCAACCCCTCTTGAATTTTACTGGTTGTTATCTACTGCCAATTTGACTTGACCGTTAGTAGTTCAGATTCTTGTTTAGAGACAGCATGGCATAAACTTGAACTCATTTGAACAACTCTGGCACCTGATTTCTTGCACCTGACAGTTATGAAAATTAATACTGTTCAGCTGCTACTGCCTCAAATTCAATATGCCAAGATCTAAGTGAAACTTCTGCCTGTGGGTGCAAACTTTTTAAGATAGCCTTGTCTACAGGTTTTGATTCAACAAAATTAGGGTTCACTGTTGCTTGTGAAATGGGAAGTCACAAGCACCAGCTTTGGAATAAGTAATCAGACTTCAAATCACATTTTAATAATTTGACTTATTCTAATCATAATTGTTGCAAACAAAAGAGGTAATATGCTGTTTTATATGTCAAATGTTATATGTTATGTATGCAGACAAGATGCAAATGTACAAGAACATTATTCGCGTGATGATAGCATATTTGCTAAAGTGACCACAGCTTGGGAATCCTTTTGAGTTCATATGTCAGTTTTTAAGTAATCGAGATTTCTACCATCTTTTTATATGGTTATGAATCGAAGATAAATATTTTAAAACATTTACATAATAAAGATATTTTGCTTCTGGGAGAAATATTCTAAGATATTTAATTTTCCATAAATACATGAGAGGCCATATGAAGAACGTGAGACTAAATCATTTCCTATCTCTCATACTATTTTAATAAATATTGGCATGCAATGTTTCTAATTAACAATAAGACTAAATATACAATCAGCATATAATAATAATTTATGCTCATCCATTTTAATGCTCAAAATATCCTTCAGTTGCCTGGGAAGATAGGCCAATGGTTTCAAGTGTCAAATTAAATATAAGGGGAATTAAAGGGCATCCTTGGAAAGTCCCGAAGCAAAATTTTGGTAGATGAGGAAATAATTCAATTTGTAATATTTCTAGCAAAAGAACTAGAATTGCACACTTTAATCCACTTGGTAATGAAATATGTAAATCAATTAATTGACTAATTGATAAATGTCATATCAGAGACCTTTTCCGCATCCAGGGAAACATCACTGCACATTTCAGTTTTCAGAATACATTTCTAAGATACCAATTTACCTAAATTTACCCAAGACTTATTGGTTTTTTATGAAACCAGACTGTGCATAGTCTGAAGGTCAATCAAAGATAAAATTATCTGTAGGCTATCTGCCAAGATTGTTGTCAGAATTTTTGATATAAGCATTGAACAAAACATCAGACATTAGCTTGCATAGTCAGTGAAATCTGCAAAAAAAAATGATAGAATGTCTGGTCCTCCAGCCTTATTCTTGCTGAGTTAAAAGTTGCCTATATCTGCCATATTTAATATACAGGTAGTCCACAACTTTATTTTTTTTTTATTTATTTGCATTTTTATACCGCCCTTCTCCACGAAGGGACCCAGGGCGGTGCACAGCCATATAAAAACAATTAAGACAATTAAACAAACAACATATTAAAAGAAGTATAAAAACAATAATTTCGGTGGTTGATTTAGGAACAAATGTAAAACAAATTTAAAACCAAATAGTAGTTTAAAATTAATAGCATTTGGGCAAGGGAAAAGGTGCAAAATTAGGCCAGCGCAGCCTGGGTAAACAGATGGGTTTTTATAGCACGGCGGAAAGCATGGAGATCTGTGATAGTGCGGATCTCTGGGGGGAGGTCATTCCAGAGGGTGGGAGCAGCCACAGAGAAGGCTCTCCCCGTGGGGGTCACCAGCCGACATTGTCTGACCGACGGCACCCTGAGGAGGCCCTCTCTGTGGGAGCGAACCAGTCGGTGCGAGGTATTGACTGGCAGAATACGGTCCTGTAGATTCTCAATGCCCATTCATAATTACAGTGGTGCTGGAAAAATGGACTTAGGACACATGCTCAAAGTTATAGCTGTTTGATTTCCGGTTTCCGGTTCTTGCCGAACGAGGCGAAGCGGCCGGGGCTTCAACTGCTGAAGCTCTTCATTTCATCGTCTGGGGACCGCTACTGGTCCTAGGTCAGCCTGGAGGGCTGACTGAAGAGAGGGTGCAGCGGGGGCGCGTATCAGGCAGTAGTTGACACATTTGCCTTCACCGTTCTAACTCTATTCGCCGGATGATAGAAAGGACGCTCGGTGCCATTGAGGCAAGAATGTGGAGATGCCAAAACCAAGATCAAGACAGAAGCAAGAAGATGAAAAAACAGATGAATAGTACATCCAGTCCGGTGAGAAGATTTTAAATTAAAAATTTACTCTCCTAAAGCGTTCTGTGCCGAAAGTTTAGAGGAAAATTGAGCATTTCTGCCCCTCAAAAGTTTTTTTTAAAAAAGGCGCCTTAAATCTAAAGGGATCTAAGATTTGTGGACTTTAAAAAAGAAAAATCTGGAAAGCGATTAAAATGGTTGGATATAAAATCTTTGTGGACTGATTGTAATAATAGAAGATTCTTTGAATAGTAAGTTGAATGAATTTAGATTAAAACTCTGGTGACTGAAAGTGAGCTTGAAATAAAGAGGGGGGATTTAAAACAACATTTAAAACTCGGAATTTGAGTTGGACTCTGATAAAAACAAGTGGTGGAAATAAGCAAAGTGCAGTGAATTACAAACTAACATGATTGAAAAAAGAAAAGAAAAGAAAGAGAAAGATATTTAAAGATTTGGATTTTTGAGGTGGAAAAAAAGCGAATTATAAATTTGAGATATAAAGATTTGAATGATGGTTTTGGATTATTTAACAATTGGAATTTAAAAACTTGGATAAAATGGCTTCCACACAGGAAATGGAGAAAGAACTCTATGAATTTATGCTGCAAATAAAACAACTGTTTAAATCATGGAAGAGATATCTCCACAAACAAAAGGAACAGGAAATTAAAAAGAGACTTTTGAAATTGATAAAAGCACCAGAGTAAAATAGAAGAAAGAGAAAATTGAGGGAAAAGAACAACAACCAGAAACTGGAAATAAAAGAGACAATGGTGACAAGGAGTAAAAAGACAGAGAAACTTAGTAGTTCTTCCAGGAAAGTGGTGGTGGGGGGAAGTATTATTAAAATTTTGGGCCAGAAAGGTTGCAAAACGAATAATGGATTGGAGGGATAAGAAGGAAGGAGTCGGAGTAGAAAAGGAGGAATCAAGCAGAAAGAATTGGGGAAAGAAAGTAGAAAGATGCATAGTACAGAAATGTGGGTTAAAAGAGACAGAAAGTTGGTTATAGAGCTATTTGCTAAAACTAAGGAGAATATAGTTTTAAAAAATGTTTGATGAAGAGTTGCTAGCCAGGAGAGGTATAGGTTAATTTAAAACATTTTTGTTAAAAAAAACCATATAGAAATGAAGGTTGATGACAAAAGGAAAGTTAAAGAGCTGAGATAAAAGGAAAATATGAACTGTGCTGGTAAATATGAAATGAAAATAGACATGAATGAAATGATGATAAAAGATAGGGAGTTGATTT
>JANHFO010005060.1:41556-56838 GCA_032468095.1 Pareas carinatus
CTTAAATTTGTTGTATGTCTTACATGTTTTTTAAATGGCTGTGCACTGCCCTGGGTCCCTTCAGGGAGAAGGGCGGTATAAAAATTGAAACAAATAAATAAATAAAATAAATTAACACACATTGTCCAATAGGACAAATGGAGAAACTTTTACACAAAGTTTGTTCATTTGTCCTATGTAGAATCTACAGAGGCATTGGTGACAGTTGATATGACACATATCACATTGGAGGAATAGCTTGCATGCCGTGGTACAGATGTAGGAATAAAGTAGACATCTGAATTTCTTGCAAGATCTGTTTCTCATAATGGCATCATCGTACTATTGTTTCTAGTGTTGCTTATGAGAATCTGTCTGAGATTTGATGGTTGTTAGTACAAAAATATGGACCTACCATCTAGTGCCTGATGTCATTATCCAGTATGGGCTGAAGCTTATTAATAATGCATTTGAGTGGTTTAAGCTGTGTAATGGAATGCAATAAAGAGGTGGGTGCACAGGAGGGAAGGAGCACATTCCAGAGGAGTAAAAGACAACTCAGTCCAGATATTGTGTGTGAGAGAAAGAGGATAATAGTTCACAGAGTATAATATAAATGCAAATGGTACAGGGAGTTCTCAACTTACAACCATTTGTTTGGCGACTATTTGAAGTTACAACAGCACTGAAATAAGTGACATGAACAACCTTGCACATCCATTGCAACATCCCCATGGTCACGTAATCAAAAATCAGCCTAATTGTGACTGGTATGTATTTACAATGGTTGCAGCACCCTGGGTCATGTGATTATCATTTGCCACATTCCCAACTGGCTTCCAACAAGCAATGTCAATGGGGGAAACTGGATTCATTTACTGACTGCATGATCTTTTATGTAGTGGGCAGAAGGCAGAGACGAGGCTTAAGGTAACCAAAACAAGATTTATTCAGGGGACAGCAAGGTGACTCGAACACAGACAGAAGATGTAATCAGAAGCTGCTTTGAAAACTTGCAAGCTTCCCTTTTATACTTTCTGACAGGTCGCAGCTGTGACCAATCAGGAGCCGGGATTTTCTCGCTTCTTCCCAGACCCTGGATAGAATTGATAGACTCATTCTTTGCAAGCAGTTGTTGTGCAAGATGCAAGCCAATATACAACATGATCCATTTAACAACTTCTGTGATTCACTTAATAAGCATAGCAAAAAAAAGCTCCATAAATTGTGCACAACTCACTTAACAACTGCCTTGCTTGGTAACAGAAATTCTTGTCCCAATTGTGGTTGTAAGTTGAGGACTACCTGTAGATTGCTCAGTCTGGTAAGGTTTTGTCTATAGGTATGAAACAATAAAGAACTTAACTTGGAAGAATCGCGCTGTGTGTTCCTTGATTTGGGGCCTGACGAGCTGTGAGCGGTAGATAACAATCAGTAATTGTTCAGTATCTGTCTTTTAATAGGTCCTTGCTGTCAAATTATCCGGCTCTACTGATTTGTCTATTGATCTTTTGGGGTTCAGTATCCTGAAGGCCTAGTGTAATTCCATCAGTTGAGCATTCCTATCAAATGGGTCAGAACCAATGTAGTTGTAACACACAGACTGGCTATAGATTATAAATTTGTTAGTGAATTCTGGTGGAAGCTGGAAATATATAGGTGCACGTTGCAATCCATACATTTCTTGTATAAACATTATGTTTATATGTCCATTGTGAAGCTTTATTGTGACATCAGAGAAGTGAACTTGTTCTATGGACAGTTCTAGGCTAAGGCTGAAGAGGAGGAGGAAGTTGTTTAAGGTATAATGAAATCTGACGAGAGATTCATTTCCATAAAGTTGATGATTTTGGATCAAAAGGTCAAAAATAGCACATTAGTACTGGAATAATGAATTCAGAGCAGAGGAGTCAAGCTAAAATATATGTATGAAAAGTATGGCAAAGCATGAGTAGCCTGGCCAACACGACAGGCAAAAATGCCATTATATAACAAACTCAAGTGGCTTTATTGTTGCTGTTTGACGTGCAGGATGTACTGCTTAAATTGCATTTGCTGCTTTTATCATATCTCCCATGTAACTGCATGATTGACTCATTTATGGAAGTAAAAAATCTGTGCCTAAAAACAGCTTCTTCAGGTCACCTTGACTTTAAAAAGAAACTACTAAACTGCAAACCACAATTATTGAAACTGGAGAGACTGAAGAATTTCTGAAGGGAAAAAAAGAGTAATTTTTATGACAACAGTCACAAACCTTCCAAATACATTGAAACTTCAGGAAATGCTGAAAATTGTTGTCCCAATACATTTGAAGAACTTCAAGTTGGAGAATACTGATATAAAGCATGAACAGCTCAAGTGATCCCTGATATGCTTCTCCATAATTCAGATCATAGGGATCAGGAGTGATCAGCAGCAGAATCAAAAACCTTCCCTCACCCGTCAGCTATTCTCTCAATGACTGTGACATCAAAGATATTTTCAAAATAGGGTATTGGTAGGATAGGGGCTAGAAAATAGAAATAATTGGGAGGTACAGGCTGCCTTCTTTTGATAGGAATGGAGTCACCAACAAATATACGTATTTGGTATGTGACAGGAATCATTTAGCCAACAACAATTTCATATAACTTCAATCCTGCTTTGTTTCTATCATTGAGTCCACAGTGGTGTCAACAGAGTTCCTACTCAGAAGTCTACTAAGTCTCAGTATCACTTAGGTCAGTCAAGTGACTCTCTGACACTATTTCGAATAAAAGATACCTGGTCAGATGTCATTGCACTGCTGTATTTAGTGCTGATTTATTCCAGCAATTTTTGTATTGGAATATACAACCAGCATTTTTTTCTAAGACTGCTCCCTGTTGCATCAGATTAAAATAATTTTGCTTGACAATCAGAATCGTTTATAAAGCTTTATTTTTCCACAAAAGTGGGGATATGCAGCTAAAGTTTATTTTTACATTGTATTTGTTTAATGTTTAAGCCTCAATCAATAAGGCGGCAGCATTTCTATTGTTTTCCATTATCAAGCCCTCCCATCTTCTACCCCAGTAAAAAGGCCCTTGATTAGCAAATTAGTTCTTTACATAATGAAGTTATATTTGGATGTTTCCCGAAAAATAAATCAAATCTACGTTTTGACGGTCCTTTCCTCACATTAATTATTTTGAAACTTCATCCAACAGTTCAATGCATATTTAATAGTATCAGGATCTTTTCCTGTGTGCACTATTTTGTGTGACATTTATCAGCTGCAACAACAAATTATTAATTTTATCAAACAAATATTCTGTGGAATATATACACGAGGCTAAAGATTGTGATTTGCTTGTGGGGGGTGTCTCCCTCTCTCCTATTGAAATCAGGTTTGGGGCTTTTCTCTATTGCTATTTTTTTCTTTTTATAACCCTCTAATATTCTGCCTGAATTTCCTATATTGTTGTACTACCAAGAGATCACTGCTCTGTTTGAGATGAAGCCTCAAGAGAAAATATGTTTGCTTTATATCACCCTGCAAGAGCCTTAGATTAAACTGCATCTGATGCTGTTCTCATGGTTCAGAGTGGTTTCTCCAATGTCATGCTTAATTTCAAAGTTAACCATGTCTTGTTCTCCTTCTCCTCCTCCTCCTAGGATGGAACAAATCTCTTAAGGTACTAAATGACTTTTCTTTTAAAAGTCCACATTAGTTCATATCACTAATACAGCTTAGATACACAACTTGCAATGGCTCTTCAACTACCTCTGCTTTGCTATGCTAGTTGAGGAATTCTGAGCATTGAAGTTCGCAGGTCTTAAAGATGCCAAGGTTGTACATCCCTTTAGATTCTTAACCCATATGTTCTGCTCTATAAAAGATCCGCTCACTTTTTATTGCCCAGGTCACTAGCAAGCAACAATAGTTAGGATAGTTATTAATTGTTCTCAAAGAGTATTTTCCTGTAGCTTTCATTGACACTTCTAGACTTTCACAATCAGATCCTGTGATTCTTCAAGTGCCAAAACCAGCTCATGTGCTCAACAGTACTCCCTTATGCTGATGACAGAGGAATGCAAAAGTTAGTAGATACTCAACACTATAACTCCGAATTGCATTTCTCTCATAGTGGTGAAAAGGGTACTATAGCTCTTTAACACCAACAGGAAGGAGCGGAAGCGGAAGAACCAGAGGGTGGGGTGATGTAGAAGTACACTGTAGTAGAAAACTACCTTCCAGTATGTTCTAGAAGTTCAGTTGCAAAACTGCATTTGCTGTCAACTTTATCCAGAACAAAGCATTTACACATTCTAAAAATGTGTTCCACTCTCATGAGTCAACAGTAAATTCAGACATACTGCTTGTATTACAGATACCAAAACCCCAAAGTTAACAAAGATGAGTTACTACAAAATCAAGCAATCAAACCATTTCTTTAAAACAGTTTAAGGGTTTAAACCAGGGTTTCCCAACCCTGACAACTTTAAGGCAAGTAGACTTCAACTCCCAGATTTCCCCAGCCAGTCAGGCTGACTGGGGAATTCTCTTAGTTGAAGTCCACCCGCCTTGTCAAGGAAACCCTGGTTGAGAAACCCTGATTTAAACCTTGGGTCTTCCCCCAACCTTATGAAATAATGGACTTCTTGCCACTCATTTCTCAACCTCTAATATTAAAGGCACAAATTTACATGGACCTTTAATCCGTTTATAACTTTCTTAGATAAAAATCTTATTTAGTTTCTGGCTGATTATTTCAAATTCTTTAAGCTTATAATTAATTTTTCTTTTATTCAGAGTTGAAGGTGAACTCAATCAATAAGGATCTTCGTAATTTTTCCAATAGTTTTAGAGTAGTTAAAGTGATTAAAAAGTGTGGTTTGCAAATTTAGTATCTCTTAATAGTCTGCTGCAAGAGCGAGCAAAATGGCTGATCCTTTTGCTGCAATTTTTGCCGTGATATATGTAAGCCAAATTTAACTGGCCCACTTGGATATAACCTCTATGTTTAACAGCAGCTTGCTATCAACAACTTTTCACTACTGGTACTTTGCTTTGTGAAACACCCGAACAAATGAAATTTAGATATTATTTTTAAAGGGAGTTTCTGAGTTGAGGGCAGGGTCTCTCAAAGATTCTATCTGACTTGGATCCATTCCACAATTTGATCTTCCTCTTAACCTTGATCAGGGAATGATCTACAAGATGGTCAATACTAGTGTAGATGCACTATGATCGATTTCTTCCCACAATACTCCCATTAATTTCCATGACTAGAAATGATAAGACAAGGTCAAATAGGTGATATTTCATCACACATACTCCTTTCTTTGCAATGGGAAACAAAGGTAAGGAATAGCATGATTGGTTCCTGGATATTGAAAAAGAAAACCTAAAGAAGTTGCCCCATATTAGTGCCAGCAAAAAATGAAATACATTTCATCCTATTTAATTTCTTTGCTGTTGTTTAAACAAGGTGCACCTTGGAATGACTTTCAAGAGTGAAAGAATACAATTAAAATCTCAGGCAATAATAAAGTGTAGTCTATAACAAATAAAATATTTACTCATACAGAAGGGCAAGAAGAACCTTTCAGCTGACTTTCCAGAGTACTGCATATTTTATATTCCTACTTGCAGCAAATTCTATTATATTTAGTGTGATTTCTGAATAACCATGTCTGTTACTCTGTTATAGTCTTCTTGGAAAGAAACAGACCAACAAGAGTCAGATGCCTATCTATTGGAAAAACTCTTAAAATAAGTATTTTAAGTATAAAATATATATAAATATCATCAGTAGTATACAGTATATCAGCATTGAAGGTCTGAATTTAAATATTTTCTCAATAATTGCTGATACCCTGGAGCAAATTGCTCTTTTTTAGCCTAACCTGCTTTACAGCTTCTTGCGAACTAAACAATATAAAATATTCTGAATGTTAATATGTACTTCATACTTGCATAACAGAGATATAAAAATATGTTAATGCCCAAATTAACTATCACACTAAAAACATGACATGCACAAAATACCAGAAAAACACCAATATGGTAATTCGGCTTTCCCCAATTTCACATGATTCAAATGTATTAGGTTTTAAGTCCATACTTGGCCAACAGGCCCAATAATTAGACCAGATGGTAGTTCTATGAACCATCAGCTAGCATATTTGGAAGATATAGTTTATTTATTTGCAATGTTTATAACCTACTTTTCACTAAAAAACAAAGCCAACAAGATCACATTTTCTTCAAATCATTTCTAACAAGCTCCAACCTCAGATCTCAGGTTAATAGTTCCAAAGGAGCTGAGTGGTTAAGAAGTATGAAATATAAATAAATATTAGCCATTTAAAGAAGATGCAACGTTTTGTTATGACTGCACCCTATTTTGCTTTTGTTTGTTATATGATTTACAGGCTGTCTGTCTCCATGATAACTCCAAATGGATTCCAACTTTTGATAAGGAGGAGCCAAATCCCTCCTCATCAAAACAGGTGATTAATTATGTAATATTACAATATAAACTCTTTTCAATAATTAGGACACCTTCTACCAACATAAATCAAAACCTTTGACTCTTGCATGACACAAAAAGAATTCCAGTTTGTTTGTTGCTCCACTCGTTGTATGGTTGATGGGAATCTCCAATAATCTCTTAATACCAAAAGATAACAACCCTGTTCTTTACATTATGACTTTCTTCTGATATGAAAGAAAGAGGAACTAGTAGCTCCTGGTTTTACCAGGTCTCTCTCTTTTTCTCTTTCAGTTTACCCTCTGCTTTCGTATTGATGTAAAAGCAAAAAATAAAGTTTCAGGAATGTTCGGGGCAGCAAATCTACTTAGAAAACCTTCAGGACCAGCTCTCTCTGCTGGAATTAGCCCAGCTCTTTGATCATGCTAAGAGAAGCAGCTGGTTATTTCCCATTTAGAGGGGAAATAGGGAAGGAAAGGGCTGAAGTTAAGAAACATTGTTTTTCTATAATCAAGTCCGATCTCTGGAATAGCTTCCTATTAGAAGTCCAATTGATCCAATTCTAGTTGTCTTCTGAAAGCAGCTAAAATGGTGCCTTTCTGGCAGATATTTGGAATCAATCCGAGATTCTGTTTGGGCTATAAATTTTTATATTCTTGTTTTTCATTATTATACATTGTTCTGTTATATGCTGCGAGCCACAGAGAACCTATTCACATTTCTGGTGGAATAAAGGTAAAGATTTCCCCATCACATGTGTGCTGGTCGTAGCCGACTCTAGGGCGGTGCTCATCTCTGTTTCAAAGCCAAAGAGTCAGCGCTGTCCGAAGACGTCCGGTGGTCATGTGGACGGCATGACTAGACGCAAAAGCGCACGAAGCGCTTTAGTTGGATACAAATGTGATAAATGAGGAAATTTTAAAAAACTTCCAGAAAATAATGCCAGCTTCAGGCTAACTTTTCATTGTTTCACATCACAAATTAATGTGGTAGTATCTTATTTAAGATGAAATATATTAAATGCTCTTCAGTGACATTTTTGAAAGATATAGGCATTCTTTACAGGTTCATTAGCATTTTGTAACACATATATGGGAGAGAGACAGAGACAGAGAGGGGGGGGAGAAAAAAGAGTTTTCTTGCTTATGTTCTTCTCTGATTGAGAAGATAACCAATTCAAGTAGATGGTACTGGGCTGTACAAACCAATAAATGTACTCATTAAAAGCACATTTTTATGTTTTTATGAAAGGAAGGTCAAATCTGCAGTACAATTAACCATTCAGCTCTTCAAAAGAGCACATGGAAGTCAAATCCACTCCACTAATTTATCACAAGCTCATCTTATGTGACATTTAAAAATTTTACTGTAACATTCTTCCTCTAGGATTGTGCATATCTCTGAATATATCATTATTCTGTATGGACCATTCAAATATTCTATATTATCCATGGTAATGAAGAACTATTTTAATAACTGATGATCTGCCTCTGATATTTAGTGTTTTATTTACACAAAGTTTTCATTATTTTCAAAACTATTTATTGAGTTTTGGGGAAATGTGCTGTCAGAGAATAATAAGCAGCTCTTCTTTGCCCTGACATTTAGAATGTTTATTTCTTCAAATGTTTTGAATTCTCTCAAGATTTAGAACCACTGAGAAGCCACTGATTTAGATTTGTAGATGAATGTAATTAATTTCTTCATTTGTGTAGTCTGAATTTAGTTCTAAAACAGCCTCCTCCAACTTGGCATCTTCCAGATATGTACACTGGATGTGTTCACAATATTAAATGCATCTGAAACATGCCAAATTGGAGAAGGGTAACAGTGGTATGGATGCTGTGAGCAGTGTGGCATTGCCTTCCATGTACAAATACCCACACAAACACCCATCCATACATTACTGCACTGAAATGTAGAAGTTATAGAACTTTTAAAAAGGAAAGGGGAATTAGAAATACACCCTCACCATTAATTAGCTCTTCTTTTTGTCCCCATTTCTAATGGCACGCAAATTTTATGTATGAACTAGACTGATACGTCCACTTCTGTGAAGAACTTGGATGCCACCACATTTACTTCCAATTCCCTGAAATAGGGTTAGAAAGAATTTCAATGTTGGAGAAAGAAGTACTGCAGCCTCCAAATTTGGCATTTTTTTTCATTCAGCATAATATCTAACCTGTTGAAGCCCACTATCTGGAAGCCTCACTGAAGAACCATTCGGGGGCCCTCAAATTTGAATTACACCTGAGGGGTCCTGGAGGCTCTCTGAGCTTGGTTGCTTTCCTGCAGAAGTTTCATTACGCAAACTAGGTTACATCATCAGCACTGGGAAATGGGAAAAAAATTGCTTGTAGGCACACTTTTACCAAGGAACAACTAACTTTCCTTCCAGTATGAATGCCTATGTCAACATGCCTGACCTACCAGCGTCAAATACAATCCTCCAACAAACTGCACATCTGGATGGAAAATAATTCAAGGAGGTGGGAGAAAAACGATGTGAATCATGAGCGCACCTTAGATTAAACAACTATCAGCAGGCCATGGCAAGTCTCAAGGAAAAGCTGGAATAGACCACCAATACCACTGATGATGTTACCTAGTTTGGATAATGAAACATCTGCAAGAAAACAACCAAGCTCAGAGAGCACCAATGAATCCCCCCCCCTCTCCATTTCAACCCTGAGCTACAAATAGTCTCCATTATTGGTGAGTTACATCTGGTTTATACCACTGGAACCAGATTGCCTTTGCAAGAAAGAAAGAAATGATAAATCAAAAACAGTAGTAGTATCAGACAAAAAAAAACAACAGGTTTTCCCCCCCAGAAAATCCTGTTTCAAAGAGGAAGACTATTTTGAAGAAATCCTCACTGGCAGTGTGGCATTATTGCATCTGTTTAATTAATAAGTAGCCAAGGGGTGAATGTGAACATCCCTTATTAACCTAACAATCATCTCTACATTCAACTGCAACCTCTCTGGCCTCCCATGCTTTTATTACATCCCACAGGAAGATCTCAACAGGTAATAGATTTGTTTGGTTCTTCCCACAAGAAGCTACTATCTCTCCTAGGAGGAAGAGCAACTCTTGAGGAACTGCTAGTAAATTTCTCTTTTCCTGAGGAAATCCAATTTATTTGGTTATAATGGGATGAATATGTTTGGAAAGCCATATGTGCTTTGCTCTTTTTTTTAAAAAAACCCTAAAACTCTTTTATAAGTGATCACAGTCAACCAGAGTGGAAGCTCTGCAAAAGCTGATTATCTCTGCAGAACCACAACAGTAATCACTGAAAAGATGGTTCTGCAATGACAACAACTGGGCATGGATACAAGCCATTTCCACTGGCAGAATGTTCTCCCTGCTCCTAGCTTCCCTCCCTCTTTCATGCTGAAGTCCAGACATCTTGTTGCAATTAAACTGTTTCTTCTCACATGAGTAGAAGAATGGTTTTCACACAGAAATTGGCCATTTCTCTCAAAATACACTGTAGCAACTGAGGATGAGCTATCTCATGGCATTGGCAATTTCTGTATTATTCCACCAGCCAACTGAAATAGTGCTTGCCAACAATAGAGCAAGGACAGCATACTTGTGTTGGCATAGGTGGATTGGTTGAGATTTGGGGGCAATCTGAAGTTCACTAAATTAGCAATATGTTAAAGTGACATAAGGGGGAAATCACCTCTTAATGGTGGACTTATTTCTAAAATGTTTCCTTTTGTCTATTATGTGGTTGCTGCTTCTCTTAGGAATGCACTGTCAAGAGTTAACTCCCTTGATGAAAAAAAGAAAAAAATATCTTCATAGAAGGGTGTGTGAGGAATGTTAGTCAGATGATGCTGACAAAAGATGACTAAATCACTTAAATGAGGAATTGTGTTTTGATAGCAAGCACAGAGTAACTTTCTGCAAACTGACATTGGTAACTGATATAGGTAAAACTAAAATCTCATTTTCCGTGCCAATAAAGATCCAGAAATCATTGTAAAATCATGGATAGAACCTAACCTACATATTTCACTATTATAAAAAAAAATGAATAATTTCTTATTGTACATAAATAGGGAACTAAGTACGTAGAACAGCTGGTTTGAATATTTGCCCATAGACAATAACACTTTACATTTAGTTTTGTAAGGAAAATAAGCAGGCTATTCAAAGGCTACTGTAAAGATAAAAACATTTCAATTCTGCCAGCTAAGGCTAGAAGAGAAGAAGACAACATTCAGGAAATTCCATGAATGCAGAGGCAAGAAAGTGAAAAACAGAGACCCACCCTGCCTATGATAAAGACTTTATCCCAATGTTTTACAACAAACTACCATAGCTACGGACTGCTTTCCCAACTGTTATTTTTCCAAGGAGATTTATTGTTATTGTTGTTGTTCTAGTGGCAATTTTGCACCTGGGTCACACAGTAGTTACAAGTGGGAGGCCTGAGCTAGAACCACAGCATGTTAAACCCTCTCTCTACCCTTGCAAGGCTCCAGATCTACTACCAGATAAGGAAGGAGGGATGAGGAAGTCAAAGCAACTCAGTAGTTCAAAAAGAATTTTTTAAAATCACCCATGAGTCATCTTATTAACATCATGTCTAAGTCTGGCCCCAAGGATCTTGAACAATATGCTCAGGCAATTTTTCTACAATGTCAAGACACAATATGTATAGATATATTTCTTTACTAGAGATGCCTTATGGCCAAAATGCAAATAACTGAGTACTTTATTAGAGCCAAAACATATTTTAATTTCTGGAATGTGATTTTAAAAAAATACCAAAATGCCTTTGGGACAATGTGCATGATAAGATGAAAATATAATTCTCAACCAACAAGGGTGCTTCCCCATGAACTTGATTTTTTTTTCTTTTTATGAACCTTTAATCCCTTGATTTGGGGTGGAGTCAGGGTGACTGAATGGAGCTGAACCTTTACTGGCCAGATGCCCTTCCTGATGCCTATACGGTTTGCATCAGATATTTTCTCTTTCTGCCTGATAGAGAAATATCTGCTGCTACCTAGAATTGAATTCTCAGCTTCCCGAGTGGGAGGCGAGCATCTTCACCTTTAGGTCACCATGTTCTTCGGCCAATGCATTTGATACTGGTTTGAAATTCAAGAACTGTGATCCCTTTTTAAAATTTATGTTAAAAACATAAATTTATGTTAAAAAATTAGCCATGGTGGCGCAGTGGTCAGAATACAGTATTGCAGACTAATTCTGCTGACTCCCAGCAGTTTGATTCTCACCGGCTCAAGGTTGACTCAGCCTTCCATCTTTCTGAGGTCAGTAAAATGAGGACCCAGATTGTTGGGGACAATATGTTGACTCTATAAATCGCTTAGAGAGGGCTGTAAAGCACTGTGAAGTGATATATAAGTCTAAGTGCTATCGCTATTAAAAACACACCGTGCCATTTATTACTTTGTTGTGTTTACAAATTGTTAATCTGTATTAAGCATTTGGAAATGGTAAATATTAAAATTTTAGATAAATATTCAGATCAATAATTTTGTGTTTATGTAAAGGAGATTTGTTGAACTGAACAACTAAATAAGATATCAAAGAGAAAAGTATTGAAATTTTGAACATGTATGAAACAAAAAATTCTCCTAACTGAGCTATTCAGATAATTAAAGAACATCCAAGAACTCAAATATTCATTGAAAAGCAACTTTTGATCTATTCACATAATTTATGAAATTACCATATATTATTCTTTCAACCAGCAATAACATTTTTAGAAAGATATTACAAAATTCAAGTTCTTAAAAGATTCAGAATCATGATGTTTCTGTCACATCTGTCAGCAAAACAAAAACAAAATTGGAAGAGGTTTCTCCTAACCCGTATGCTATATTATAGATTAATGCAGGTTGTATTCACTTCTGCTTTGATGAATGCAGGGACATAAGTCACCAAGGACAATGTTTTGTCCATAACGCCAATGCATAAATGCACAGACTCCTTCATTTGTAATTCAAAGATCAAAATTTGCTCCTTTTATTAGATAAACATAAACTGAAATCCCATTTAACTTCACCTTTACATACAAGACATTGGATAAATGTGTCAGGACACTCACTGAACATAGAGAGGCAGCCCTTAAATGGTGTATCAAGGATTTGGAAGCCCAATCAACTTTCATGCTTAACAATGGGTCATTCTTGTGTGGAATGTGGTGTCATTCAATTTTTTTCAAGTCAGATAGATTCTATGACTAATAATGATTCTGAAATTAAGAACTATCCTAACCCTGACAAGATCTAATGCTCTCCAACAGCTACTCCTAAACAGAAATAATGGAGTATCCTATTTAAACAACTTTGGATGAAGGAGTTCTTGAAACATTAACCCACTTTCTAAACAGTGTTTCTCAACCATGGTGGCTAGAAGAGGGGTGAACTTCAGTACTGTTTTAATATATTTTTCCTCGTTCAAAGATGCCTAGCTGTATCTAATAATACATCTAATCAGATTTTCAAGTCAGCAAAACCATTTTATTTACAGCTGTTACTATCCAATCAATGTAATTTTATTTCTCTTATTGTGGCTAAGTTTTGTAAAATACCTTGCCCACATTAATTTCATCATTACTGTCTCGCATATTGCTTTTTTTCTGAATTGGTTTATAACTGTAATACTGTCTATCTCCGTTCATCCATCCATCTATTTGTAATACAATATTATAGCACAAGAATGTAAAGCACTGATAGGATCATGACGTAATTCAAGCTATTAATGCAGAATTCATTCACATTAATGAATAGCCTTCTGATTCAGATGGAAGCTTTAAGGAAAGGGAGCCTTCCAAATGAATGTGTACACATGCACACACAAACACAATTATTGAGTCCAACTCCTATTAGTTGAATCAGCTTTCAACAACTAACATCAGCCTGCCACTAAAGTGAAGTTGTGCAATTTAATTATGTAACAATGCAGAAATCTGATTGAAACTAGTTGTTCAAGACAACCCATGAAAATCATACTTGGATACACATTTTCAAGGCACTTATGTATACATAAGCTTCTTGTCTTGTATTCTTTGATACTGATGCCTTCTTGCTTACAGTTGACTACTTGATTGGTTTTTGATGGACTCTGGAATCACAGCAAAAATGTTGAGGGAATACATCTGGTCCAGAGGTCACAGATTATACACTTTATCAAAGATCTTTAATGATACAGAAATGATATAAATGGAAAACAGCTATGTCACTGGAGATTTTTCTTTTCCTGGAAAGTTTTTCCAAACAGAGACTAGAATTTAAATGACCACATAAATAAAATATGCCTACCTCCAATCCATGGATAGATTACATGTATTCATTTATAAATCTGTTTCATCCCTTTTATATCTCAAGCCTATATATTTAAGACACAGGTTTATTTTGTTTTCTTACAAAAACCACTTTGTATGTAATTCTCCCTAAAATAATGTATTTTCAGGCAGTGTAAACATTTTGCTACTAATGGTTGCAAAATTTGGAAAAGCAGACAACCCAAAAGTTACTTGCATTCCAGGCAGCCTATTAGTATGGAAAAAACAAATTAGAGTTCCTTGCTGAAAACTGCAAACCAAATGAAATTTGCCATCCCATGTACATTTAGCATAGTATGAATAATACAGTATCAACACCGGTTTATAATTAACTCCTAAAAGCAGTTGCTATATTAACCACAAACATTAACTTTACAGATAGGTTCTACAAGAATGTGGTATTGATAACAGAAAATAGGGTACTGCTCAACAGGAAAAAACAGACATGTCAGGAAATGTAAAGATTTCTGCTAACTTACATTTCTAAAGAAATGAGATTTCTTTTCATACCTCTTTCACTTTCCCTGCTTCACAGTAGTTACTATTAAACTGCGGTGTACTTTTTTGTTCACATTGCAAAGCACATTACTCAACAAACAAGTGAGAGGAAAACTCCAGTTCCTTGTTCTTCAGATAATGAAAGAATGGATGAAGGGCACCTGTTAGAATTTTTTTTTAAAGAAAATAATTAAGGAAAGCCATACTTTTGGAGAAACAACACTTCAAAATTAATCTGCTTTTGACTTTCTACTGTACTGTGGTAATTTACAGACATGGCAAAATGATACAGCTTAACTGTTTATTGACCAATTTTTTTCTCCCTTCAAAATGAATGTTGAAAATTAATCGTGGCAGCCTAGAAATGTCTCACAATCCTGTCCAGCAGCTACTTCTAGAGGAGAAGATTGAGGGCACTGACACATAGTGTTCAGACTATACTTCCCTCAGTGTGTTTCAGATATATGTGTTTTCGTAATTAAAATTGCAATCCCTGCCTTCCAGAGTTCTGTGAAGACTTGACTTCTACATGGAATCCAACTTTTACCCATGTTTATTTGGCTGCTTGATCTCAGCTGATACCAATGACTACAATGCCTTTGAAGTAGGATTATGTCTTGCCTTCTATCTGCAGCATCTGCAAATATTGAATTTAGATTTCAGGTTAATGCATTGTAGCTTGATTATCTTTAAAAATCCAAAAATCTTCTCAAACAGCCTTATTCTTTTTTTAATTATTCTTGTTCTATTTCAGAACACCGTGAAGAGATGAATTAAAAACATACTATGAAGGTAATTTGTAAGAAAACCTTCGTTATCAATAACAGACATTCGCAGATACAGAACTTTTATTATACACATTAGAAAACTATAACATTACATTACTTTTTGACATAATCGCCATTCAAATTGAGGTACTTGCCATAAAGTCTTACAAGATTTGAAATTCCTTCTGCAAAGAAATCTCCCTCCTGGGAATGAAGCCAGAAGAGGTGAGAGTCGCTC
>JANHFO010005060.1:65938-82628 GCA_032468095.1 Pareas carinatus
AAACGTTGCATGAATACTCTGATTCCTACACGGGAAAAGACCCAAAAAACCCCAGAACTACATATATATATATATTACTATACTACTATATTATAGTAAATATTATTTTACTATATTACTATATCTTTTCTGAAAAAAGTAAGGCAGGATGTCAGTATATTAAGATCCTGTTGAGAGTCTAATAATGCTTTAGACATTGTATCTGGTGTGCTTTGTTCAGTTCTGTTGTCACTGAACTAAACTCCACTGAACTGAATGGGATTTACTTTTTATATAAAGCATATAAAGAATTATCCTAGTGTGCTGCAATTCTATACTCACTTATTAGGAAGCGAAGCAATTATATTACAGTGGGATTTATTTCTGAATAAACCTGTTTAGAATTTCACTATAAAGTATCTTCTTAGCTCGATGGTGTAATTCTATGCAGGTTTACTCAGAAACCTTGCTGAGATGAAGAGAATATGTTCCCAGCAGCTCAAGGCACCTATCTATAGCAGTGTTTCTCAACCTTAACAACTGTAAAATGTGTGGACTTCAACTCCCAGAATTCCCTAGCTAGTTATGCTAGATCTCCAGGAGCAGCAGCAGCAGCAGTAAATAATAAAGGCCAGATTCACAAGCAATTATATCATAAACCAAGCTTCATAGAAATATATGCATTCATATAACGTTCTTGCCCAAGTACAGAAAATATATTATAGCAATGCGACAAGACAATGGCTTATTTCCAACAAATACGGGATTACAAACTACTCAAACCAATTTAAACTGAGTTTAGAGCAGAGGTTTTCAATCTTTTTCAAGCTACGGACCCCAAAACATGTCATTGCTACATGGCGTACCCAGTTTCAACAAATTCAACTAATTACTAATTGACTATTCATGTATATTACTTTTTTTAAAAATTATTGACCTGTCTGGAAACCCCTCTGGCAACGTGCCATGGACCTCAGTTTGAAAACCTCTGGATTAGAGCATGATATGAACTCAGCCCAAAGGGACAAAAGTGGGTGGTGGGCATGTCTGTGATGAGGCAGCTCTATTCCTCCAGGAATGACCCAATCCAAGCCTCATTGCTATTCCTCACCATAGGCAATAGATGAAAACCTTATAATACACGCATGCCATATTTGCTGGGCTAAAACACAAACAACACTACTCTCCTCTTCAGAAAGACCAGAACTAACTGGCAGGATTTTGACTGAGACAGTAAATAAATCTGATAATTTTCTATCCCTCCCTGATAATCATATTTAGGATTATTCCAAATGTTTCTATATACTCTTGCAACTAGATTGCTCATTCTGAATTTTCTAGGTCAACCACTTCTTCAGCTTTTAAAAGACCTTAAACACCTATCTGCCTCGCCTACATACTTAGACAGATATATCCAGAGAAGGGCATCTACAAAGGATCTTAGGATGTGGCAGATACATACAGGTGACCACAATATATTGATGGGATTCACAGATAGTAAGTTAGGTCTAAATATTATTTTTAAAAGGTTTCCTTTGCACCACAATACTTAACCAAAACTGAACAAATATTATGGATGTACTGCATACTACACAAATCCAATCTGCAAATCAACAGATTAGATGTTTACATAAAATGAAGAAAGCTGTAGTTCTTAAGAGTTAGAAATTCATTTCTGCAAACAGCATGCAATTACGGCAAGTATTTACTCCAACTTCCAGCTGAGCATGAACTTAGATTTATGAAAATAAATTCCTCACTATCCTAGACATTGTCTGGTTAATATTCCTCCAGGATCTTACCATTATAGCTTCAGAACATAAGTACATAAGGACCAGAGGGAGTTGCTTGGTAGAGATTTTACTCAGTGCCTTCATTACCAGACAGGAGGATAATCTAGACTGTTCTTTGATCAGGTTTACAGATAAAGCTAAGCTATAGGGATTTGTTGACGTAGTGGCACAGAAACTAAAAAGACAAACTGGCCTGAGAATCTAAGGGAATTGGGCAAATTCAAATAGCATCCAATTTCATTAGATAAATGTACAGAACAAAACAGATCATAACACAAGGGTAAAATGTAAGGCATTTGCTTAAACAACTGAGCTGAAAGGGAAGATTGGCGAAGGTAGCAAATGAAGAACAAACTGGAATGGAACGTGCTTATGCTGCTGTATCAGTGAAGCATAAGCATGGAATATACAAAATGAGGCATTTTCAGGAAGAGTGAGCTTAGGGATGCACAACTTCAGTTAGAGCAGGGGTCCCCCAACACCCGGTCCATGGACCAGCACTGTCCTTGGCATGCCAGCAACCGAGCCACACAAACAAACCAAGCCCTATTAGTGGGATGCAGGCAGCATGCAAAATCACGCCCACTCCAGTCTGCAGAACAATCTTTCTCCGTGGAACTGGTTAGAGTACGGTGCATTAGATATGCCTACAAGTTCAATTCTGCTGCTTAAAGTGCAAGGTACTATGGTGCCCCTTTACTTCACTGCTGGATATCAGATAGCATCCTATAATACTTGAAACAAGCTGGCTAGTTTAAAGGAAACAAGGTGGCTAGTTTAAAGGAAACAAGGTGGCTAGTTTAAAGGAAACAAGCCAAGCCAAAGATATAAACAGAAGTGTCTTCTAGCACTCAGTACTGCTCACCCACTTCATTTGTTTTGCCACAGTGCAGCCATAATGGCACCAGCATGCATCACGTGAAACAAAGCAATTCATGCCCATGCTATATGCCATATTGCTGGAGTCTATTACCCAGGCTGCCTGCCTCTCTGCCAATTTGCTTGGTATGGATGTTCTTTCAATGGAACATTTGTGGTATGTAAAACAGAAGTGAACAGAATGAACCACTTAGAACTGCAATCAACAAACTTTACTGAAAAGTGGGCTCTGACTCTAGAATATGGGAATTGTTAATAGGCAGGTTAGGAAGTGGCTCACACTGCCCAACAGTATAGCAGGCCCATAGGTGGTCTTTTTAAAAGAACAGACATACAGAACAAAATATTTAAAATATTCCTTTTTCTTTTAGAAGGAAATATTGTACTATGGGTCATAGAATGTTATCAATTTGTATTTAGAAATGTTGTCATACTCAAGAAACACCCCATGATCACTCAGAAAGCTAAAAGGTATAATGTGTCATATATTTAGAAGTCACAGCAATGATTAGAACAAACATGCACTCCATCTACCCTGTGACAGACATCTGCTAATCTACACAGCTAGAGTCTGTATTCACATATCATTCTTCTGTTTTACCTTGGATAGATAATAAGAGAAATATTGATTGTGCTGCTAAAGCATGACATTAGAAATTATAACCCCAGGATTCAATTTTTGTAACTCCTATAACTTAGGAGATCAAATTATTTTATACAACAGCCAGACTTTTCTTGATATAACAATTATTAAGTCAAAACACCACAATATAGAATTATTATTTTGGGGGGAAAAGCTATTGAGAATACTGAAGCTGATCAGATTTATCTATACCTACTGTATGTGGCCATTTATTTTCTTTGTACGGATTCCTTGTCCTTTGTCAAAACTCATGGTGATGAACATCAGGTCTGAAATCCATTCATACAACGAAAATCATGTGTTCCCCACTGATGGCTGTCCACCTTTATTTGAACACTTCCAGGGAAAGGAAGCTCACTATTTTTCTAGGTAGTTGGTTCCACAGACAAACTCATTTAACTGTTATGATTTTTTCTCCTAATATTTAACTGGAATATATTATGGTACTTTGCCAAATCTTTCTCTTCCATTGTACTTTGCCAAATCTTTTACCAAACTCAAGATATACTTTTATCATTCCCAAGGAAACGTGCTGATAAAAAAAAGCAAGATAAGGTGTGTCTGAAAAACCTTGTTCTTGGTAAATCTAGGCTTAGCATTTTCAAGGTAAATGCATATTGCTTTATTCTAGAATCTTCCCAGACATTATCCCCTGATTCACTTCATAAGGACATTTGCTCAGCTTCAGTTTTCTCGTATTTCACTTAAGAATAAAGGATTTTACCTAAGAATTCCAGGAATTCTTAATAAAATTTCGGCCAGAATATCAGCAGATCCTTCAGTATCATAGGAAATGTGGCCTTAGAGATTAAATTCATATTTTTGTCATTCTGATATCTTTCATTCTGATCTTTACAAAAGCCTTCTTATTGCAGCTGAGTCAAGATAGAACTTGAGCTTAGCAACGCTATCTTCAATGAACAGCTATTACATTGATTCGTTTCTTTTGGATCTCTCTGAGAGGCGTTTTCATTGTAGTTCTTAAGCATCGTTTGCCAATCTAAGCTCATTCTAAACTTTAACTGTCATAAAACAATTGCACACTTTTCTGTGTACTCATTATTGTTCTGTTCCTCTTTCCACCTAGTCATGTCCATTTACAAGATCCAGTACATGGAAAATTCCTTGCTTCTTGTGGTGTTTCCCAAAATCTTGAACAAATCACTTCGTTATCACTTTCACAATCAAACCACTGTGGTAATCATACAGATTAAAGCAGATCTTTTAGTAATGAATTATTAAGTATAATTTGAAACATAATTAGATTTTTTCAGAAGTGTCTCCACCCACATACTCAGCATCCTGGATGGATATGGCAAGTTTTGCACCATGCAAAGCAAATTATCTTAGCATGTTACATGCATGTTAGATAAGCCACCATATATTTTGTTTTGACATAACAATGTTATGTGAATAAAACAAGTGTTTTTTTACCCAAGGGTAAGAATGTTGGCTAAATATAGACAATAAATCTCAAGTGAGATGGGTAAGGAACAATAAAAGCTGTAAATTCAGAACATTGTGGCACGCTTTTTCTTCTTTCTAGATATTCTTTGAAAGACAGATAGGTTGATCATGTCTGCAAATTCACTAAGAATGCAATTGAATGTTTTTATCCTCTATTTATTTAGAGGTGATACATATTTGATAACAGTTTGATACATTTTGTTTTTCTATCATTAGTCATTCACTATTAATCTGATGAAGAGGCTAAAATAGCCAAAAATGCTAACTTTATTTTACATTGTTGCAGTATACAGTAGTTTATACTTTCTCTTCTTTAAATTTAATAATTCCCATATTACAGCAGAAAACTAGATACAAGAGAGAATTCTTGTAGTCTTTTAATAAACATTGCACCAGTGATAAGGAAAAAAACCTAAGAAATCCTAAAACAAGAAACGAAATGAAACTTTTCATTTTTAAAAAAGACCTATCAGATTGCCATTCATAAGATGAGATAATCATCATACTTAACAAGTGCTTTCCTTCAATCAAGAGCTTTCTATATCAAGTTGGCTGGTCCTACTATCATTGGAAGCCACAGTTATAAGCTCACTGCATTACCGTAGATTAATTGATAACTCTTTGTATTGCTTTTTGACAATTGTTCACAAAAGATTTTCCAGAAGAAAATTTAACACACTGGCAAATCAGCCAAGCAACTCAGTAAAGTAAATACAATAGCAGTACATTAGATACTCACAGTTTTCTTTGCACATTTAATTCTAGAGTGACTAAATACAACATATCTTTTTCTTAAAGTCAGGGATCCACACCTTTATAAAATTAGAAATAACGTTTTTTTTCTATCCTTGTATTGACAGCCAAACTTCCCTTTTCATCACAATTATAACCGTCTTCCTGTCTTTTCATTTGAAAAGAAGCCATTACACTCCTAATACAATAATTGTAAGATCCAAGGGAGAAATTCCCAGATTCAACAGGTGGTGACTTAATGAGCTGTAACTACTACAAGGCTACATCAAATTGAAGTGTCATAATCTGACATTTGAGATTTCCCTAGCCATAGTATGAGAGGCCAGCAAAGGAATCATAAAATGCTTGTTTGTTTCCCTATCATCAAACAAAAAGGAAGCCATGCAAAAATGATAACAGGTATGACTGAATGGTTTGAAACAAGTAGAAATAACTCATCCTTTGTTCCTTTGTGCCCTTTTTTATTTCTATTAACACTAGAACCATTGACAATTGAAATGTGTCAATAAAATAGAATCTGAGGAGCTAAGTCAGTTATACAAGAACATTAATTGAAATTATTTCTGATATTGAATTCACAAATTACTCAACCCAGAGAACTTTTAAAATTGTTGGTATAGACATTAGTAGGGTACGATACCAGGCTACCAAATTAATAAAAAGAAAACTCAACCGGGATAAAAAAACCACAATATGCCTATCAAGAAACAAGTTCAACATGACTGCTGAGAAGGCAAAATATGAATTTTTAAAACCAAAAATAATACAGATATAAGAATAATTCTTACCTAGCTGGTAAAAACAATCATCAGCACAGATTTCTAGATAGAAAAAAACTGCATCTGCCTAGGTTAAGGAAAACCGCAGATTTTCAAAAGAATATCTTATAAAGACTTTTTTTAACGATTCTAGTATTTAGAATAAGTTATTAAGCACAAGAAAAAAATATTATATTGGTTCCAACAAAAAGTCAAGAATTGAATTCAAAAATTTGCAGAGCTTAACAGAAGGAGACGGTTTGACAACTTCAAACTGTAAACTGTTTTAAAAGGATTTCTAGTTGTTTTACATGGATTTCAGAATAGATTTTCCTGTGGAGCTGCTTTCTGATTTAATCTATCTAGTTGGGCTGACAACAGTGCTCCTCTACATTTAATTGGTTTCATTATCTTCAGATACCCAGAAAAAGAATTATAAAAATCAATCAGAAGCTTGACCAAATTTGATAATCTCATAAAATGTAGTACAGTTCCAATAATTTGTTAGGCATGATATATAAATTCTTAATCAAGTATGATTAGAAATTGAATAGGCTAGATTGTATAATGGATGCAGAATAGAAAAGTAGAAGAAAGAAAGAAAGTGGAAATTTCACAGAAGAATATTAAATGTATCTTGAACATTATAGTCAAAGAGAATAGATATAGTATATGAGCTTTTATCACTGGTATATCATTCCAGTCATGATTGCAAAATGAATAATCATTTTCCCCAAACAAATTTTCATTTGGGGGCAATGCTGTAAAGTCCAATAATACTGAAAACGATTCCCTTATGTAAAATGAAACAAATTTTGAAACATGCAATCCCACTATAACCAGATATATTTTTATTAAATTTTACCAACCATACATCCCTTCAAAATGTACTGAATTGGAGTTGTAGGTTAATAGTTGCAAAAATTTCTAAGAGTTTCATGGGGGAAAAAATATTTGATCCCCTCTTTGGAAGAACAGCTAATTAAATTGTGAGAGTATTCCACAATGTCCAAACAACATTGTTTTTCTTTAAATAAATCTGTTGCAGGGTTTAATTCTAATTGAGGAACGTTTTTGGATTGCAATATCTTACATGGAACTGTGCCACATCCAAAATTCGGGTTTTAGAGATATTTTAATTTTTGTATAATTTGTAGTATAACTGGATTGCATTTTTACTTTAGTTTTCTTTTAATAACAATGTTAACCAAGTATTTTTCAGTTTAAAGCTAAAGAGAGATATGTGGATTCTGAATAAAAATCAATGTTTCATAATATTGCCATAATATAATGATGTATTGGAATATATTAATTTTATGATATTTCAGACTTGTTTATTAGCCCATATTTTGATATGTATAACCAATTTTCTTCCTTGAGCTACTTTTCCTTCAAAATATATAATAAAAGATTAGGGAGGAAAAGTCATCACACTGCTGCTTGTCAAAGGTATATATGCAGCTGAAGCATCTTTTTAAAAAGAAAAGACATATAGACAGGTTCTCCTGAGAAAGTATAATATATGTAAAGGTTTAGACAACCCCATCATAGAGTACACTTCAATAAAGTCCTAAGTAAACAGAAGCTGACACATCTGCTGGCATCTGAATGCATCCTTACTATTTATGAGTAGTTGTTTACTAAATATGGTGGGAATGTTTGTGCATATCTATCAATATTTTATAAACCCCATTTTGCAGAAATAAACATTTCCATTTTCTGTAGCCAAGTAAGAGTCTTTCTATTCTTTCTTTTTTATTTTTTTCTCATTCTTCCCTTTAGAATGCTTCTGGTTCAGAAATATTCTTAGCCTTGCTAAGAATATTATTTGAACTCTCCATTCCAAATTTGTTTTAAAGTACTTCTTGTATGATTTGGAAACATGTTTTTGATCATTATCTTTCTGGAATATCCAAAAACTTTGAAAGTTTCCAATGGCCATTTTCTCTTCCTACTTGGTCGCAATATGCATTGCAGCAAAAGGATTTTTTGTATCAGAATTGTACTGCACGAATTACTATTTACTTGCTTCCAAACTGACCACTGCTAAGATAACCGAGAAACCAGCTCTCACAATTTAATGTGTAGGTTTCAATATATATCAGAGGGCAGTTTTCAATCAACATTAACAAATTAAATGAGGAAAAAGCAGAAAAATGAGTCACAGCAAAGTCCTTATATATCTCTCAGAAAATGGAGAACAAGATATTACAGATGTACATCTTGTCTACCAACCTTGGATTACTTCATTTGTTATTATTTTGCTGTAACCAGTGCTTGGAAATAAGCCTTTTCTCCATTTATAACCTGAGCAGTTGAAACATTGCTCTTCTGCAAAGATTTTGGAGAGTTAATGTTATTATTTCTGAACTACGTGGGTTCTCCAGTGAGTTTTATGAGAGATTCTGTGTTGTAATTATTTTGCTTCCAGTACTGATTATTTAATCTATTGGTTTAATAATCACTGAACAGTAATTAGGTGGTGGTTTAAAAAGTCAAAATGGTGGCTGCAATTGCATGCCACTGTCATACGCATGTCAATATTGTGATGTAAGTAAAAAGGAGGCAGGATTAGAAATATTGACATGAGTATGAAAGTGGCATGCAATTGTAGCCATCACCTTGATTTTTCTTAGCTGTCATCTTGACTTTTTTTGACATCCCCCCCTTATAGATGTCTACTACTGTCAAATATGTCTCCAAGTATTTTTTTTTCATATTTCAAATGGGATACTGCAATGTAACCTAAGAATACCTTTGTAAAACAATCCTTTAACTGGCAGGCTAGCGGTCTTTGCCTCAACCAAGTTTTTCCCTGAAAGTTTCTAAACACAACATGCAAAATTCACTACACAGGTAAATTTATTCAAGATAAACGCATAATAAATATTCCAAACAAACCTTTCAAACGCCTCCAGTGTTGGCATATCTTCTTTTACACATCTGAGAAAGATATTTGCATCATACTGTGGGAGAGCAGCCTGCTCAATTGCCAGACTTGAGCTGCTTTCATCCCTTCTCTTCATGCCCTCTGCGCAATGTCAGCACGGCAGAGTTACCTTTAAAAGCTTTGCCTGAAACAGCCAAGTATGTGTGAGTGAAGTAAAACAAACGTTGAGAGTTTAGGGAAAAGTGCAAAGAAAAGCAACTAAGATGATTAAAGACCAGGAGACAGAAACATATGAAGAATGGTTGCAGGAACTAGGTATAGCTAGTTTAGAGAAAAGGAGTAGGGAGTGACATGATAGCAGTAAAGGAGTAGGGGGGGACATGATAGCAGTATTCCAGTATTTGAGGGGCTGACACAAAGAGGAAAGGGTCGACTTATTTTCCAAAGCATCAGGAGGAAAGGCAAAAAACAATGGGTGGAAACTAATCAAGGAGAGAAGTAGTCTGGAATTAAGGAGAAACTTCCCAACAGTGAGGACAATTAACTAATGGAACAGGTTTCCTTCAGGTGCTTCATCACTGCAGTTTTTTAAGAAAAGACTAGACAGTCACCCGTCTGAAATGGTATAGAATCTACTGCCTGAGCAGGTGGCTGAACTAGAAGACTTCCAAGGTCCCTTTCCAGCTCTATTCTGATTGATTGAAGGAGGCAGAAAATGACTTTTTCTCTAGGGAGACAGACCTAACAAGACAGCAAGAGTCAAAACAGGGTTTGGAATTGGGAGGCAGCTTGTAGACCTCAGGAGGGGAGTGGCAGGGTCCTTACTTTGCTTGGGAAGAGTCCAGAATCTACTTTGTGGTATTATTCACAAGGAGTAAGGAATAAGTATGTGAGTGCTTGTGAATGTTGTCTAAACTCTAGAGATTAGTGCTGCTTTTGGCTTTTCTGTGTCTTGAGCCCACCAAACTGGATATGGTTTAAAAGAATCCCTGACACTAGTTGGTTTCCTTTATAAACCATGTTGAAAAACTAATCTATATTTCATTCCTGTATCTATCCATCTTCCTTCTCTCTTCCCTATGATCAAAGTTGTAAATTGACATAATAAAATGTGTACTTTTACAGCACATTCAACAACAGAAAACAAGACTATGGTATGTAGTAGAGACAAATGTTACTACCTGCTAAAGTCTACAGGCTGAACTGATGAGATAGACAGAGGAACAAGAGCTGCTTTTAAAAGGGGGGGCAACTCTTACTGTGATAAGAGCTTTTGTACAGGAGTGCCAGAACCTTCTTGGGATCAAGTTGATGAATCACAGGTTAGATATTAGTAATTTCCACACCCAAGTCTGCATATTGTTCAAAGGGACAGAAAGACCGAGCAGGGTTAGGTGGTAGATAAAGTCAAAACGTTTACATTTCAAGTTAATGCTTCCTCTAAGGAACTCATCCTAAAAGTAAATTTTATGAGATTTTCACCATCTGGAATTGGCAAGGAGACTAACAGCAACTTGAAGGGCAGATTGCATAGAGTGGTTTGAGGATAGATGCTTGAAAGTCCGTCTTGACTCCTTGTGACTCCCTTTGTCCATCCAGTTTTATTGGCAAGACTTGGGAAGTGCTTTGCCACTGTTTCCTTTTTAGGGCTAAGAGAGAGTAACTGGCCCAATGTCACACAGCTGACTTTATGCTTAAAGAAGGATTAGAATTTAATTTCCTGTTTCTAGCCTGTGCTTTAACAACGACATGAAAATGGCTCTTAGAATGGCATTACTTGTGGGCACATCCATACTTTTGACAATGCCACAAACAAGCACCACAATAAAATCTCAGTGAAAATGAAACCAACTGCAATGGTGGTTAAGAATACAAATTTGTTCTATATATTATAAAAAGCAGAATTACAGACATAAGCAGATAACATTGAAATCCTATTTAAGAATGCAGAAAATTCTCTACTTATTGTAGAAAAAATGTTTAACTTGGAAGAGTCAGAGAAAGTTTCCCAAGGCTAGAAGAGAATATTTCTTCCTCCTGCAGTTTTTTTCTTGCATAAAACAACTGAAGCAAATAGTGTTTAATTTCCATTTGGTTTCCATTATCCGCTTTGCTCCAGCACTCGGGAATCTGGTTTTTCTCTTAGTGCAAAACAGTACAATAAATTGCCACAATAAAGTAAATTGATTCAAGGTTTCCCAGTATCAAGATAGTAGTGGTATCTCACCATGCTTTTCATTTATTGCTCAGATAGCCTAATTTTATATTTAGGTAATTATTTAGCAGAGGCACCATTGCCTAAATACTGCACACAGCCGTCTGACTCAGCGCCCTTCAGGTTCAGCACATGTCCATAGGATAATATGATCAAGGACTTGTTTAAGGGAGGAATGCAAAAACAAAGTAGGGAAACACTGTTTTTAAGAAGACAATTCTAGCAAAGCCTGGGAGCTCAATTCTGAATGGCCATTCCAATTTATGAATGACATTTTGCCAAAGCAACCAGGCTTGGACTGAATTTGAAAAGTCACACTCATACAATATGTGTTTTGGTTATTTTAATATATTTGATAAGTCACTCAGTCAACATCAGACTCTTGGCTGTTAACAAAAAATACAGTAAGCATAATACCCACCTAACTTTGAATCCAAGGGAGGCTTAAAAGCAAGGGTCTTCCGATTTCTAGCCTGTTCCCTTAACCACTACACCAAACTCGATCTCATAATAATCGTGATTAAGAACACTAAAATCAAATGTGTGCTTATGGAGCAAAACCAATAACAATAACTGTCATAGCAAAATAGATTGGACCAATAGCTGTATCCAATGCTTGGAGGAATAGTATAAGGAGCAAACATACACAGCTATTTATAAAATCCAAGTTCAGTCATACATTGTCTCAACCTCTTCACTGTGCTTCTAAGACCCTTTCCCTGATTCAGTTTGACCCGTATGACCATAATTAAACATTGATGCTTTCCTCGTTTTAAATATAGATACCACTCACCATCAACATGGTTACTGGCCTACAGTGCCTTATGACTATCCTCTGAATCATTTCTGCTATGATAAGTAACTAACTGGTCGGCGGTCAGAGGGTTCCTACGCTCCACAGATCATAGGTTGATTACTTTGATTTTGTCAAGGCATAATATGGGACTTCAGCACTGTTTTTTTCCTAAACCAAGCCTTATGTAAACCACAACTCCCTAGTACGTTCAACAAATTAAGAAAAGCAAGTAGCCCACTGGTCTGAATTCTTTCCCTTCCTTTCTCTGCTGCTCTTTTCAACATCTTCGGTCTCCAATGGAACTGAAAAGCTGGTAAATTCTCACAAGTAACAACATTTTCCTTCCCCTCATCCCTCTTTTTTCTAGGTTTTGACAAAATTGATAGAGGTAGGGGAGTCTCTCTGTATCTCAAATCAATGCAAACATTCTCAAAAGTGTCAGATTGTTGCTCCTGTGCCTAAAATGTGCAGTATTAGTTAGCAACCTCAGCTGTCTGTGTGCGGGGTCTGTCATCTGTCAGCCCACTGAGGTAGACCAGACTAAGAAACCAATGCGCTAAAGTTCTAGAACTTTTTTTAAAATTGGAAAATAACATACCGTAGTAACAGAATCCTGCAACTTGAGTGTGCTTTCCCCCTCCACATTTTGCCTTCAAGGGAGAGGAGGCTGGTCTGAAATGGCTTCTCAAATTAATTTCTTAAATGGGCTGAAGCTCAGCTTGTCTGCTTGCAGCCTTCAGAGCAGCACTTCCTCTTGTCCTTCAAGACCATTCTGTATATTGTCTACATCTACTCTTGTAGGAGGAAGAGCCAGATGGGAGACTAGCGTGCTTGGTTTGGTTGGAATGGCAATGGAGTCTGAGCATCAGGAAAACGCCCTGAAAAGAGCTACTCTTAAAAGAGTGAGGAGGTGAAACCAAGCAAGAGCACTTCAATTCTGGCCAGGTCATCTTAGGAGACCTTCAGAAATATATTAGGGCTGTAACAAGAACAAGCACAATCAAAGAAAAGTCTTAGCAATAGATACCATACATGGCCCAACCTTGTATCAGATACTTGGTGAAAGCCACCCACATCCAGGCAGGGTAGAAGTGAATGCAACTTCCCCTTAACATTTTCTCATTACCCCCAAAGGAACTATTAGCCATCATTTGAGAATCCTCATGTTAAGGATAGCTACACCTTCTAATGCTGAAATATTAATGTGCTATATATGACTATGACCATGAAACTGGGAAAGGAATCAGAAAAAAACAGCTAAACCACACCTGTGATTAAATAATACCACTATATGGGGGGAAAAACAGGTGAAATGCCCCCCACATACACACACACAAACACCCCACTTTCCTGAAGTGTAAAACGCTGTGGCACTCTTTGCACAACATATTGGGGTTAAAGAAGTCTGGAAATGGCAAGGATGGCTTAATTGACCTTGATAAACTTTAGAACAGAGGTCTCCAGCCTTGGTCCATTTAAGGCTTGTGGACTTCAACTCTCAAAATCCCTCAGCCAGCAAAGCTGGCTGAGGTTTTCTGGGAGTTGAAGTCCACAAGCCTTAAAGGAACCAAGATTGGAGACCTCTGCTCTAGACGATTAAATTTAACTCAAAATATTCAGTCATGCAGAGTTAAACTACGTAACTCTGTTCTGTTGAAGCAATACCTTACCCAGTCATTTTAAGGGATTAGCACCTCCAAGAGGAACTACTGAAAAACAGACTCTCCATTACAGAACTCACTGCCAAGGCTTGGTAGCACAGAAATATCTCCAAAATGCTAATGGGTTGCATGTTTTGTCAAGGCACGCCTAAGGCTGACTGCCTAGACCAGTGAATCTCAACCTCCACAACTCGCCAGGGTTTGTCAGTCTCAGCCCTCTTTGCTTTCTTATGCAAGGAACATTGCTAAATACAGACTAATAGAATTCACTGATAATTAATTTTGCTTTACCACAATCTCAGCTCTTATCCAATTAACAAACAGGCTGAAAATATTGACCCCATCCTTCTGGTGACACCACCAATGTCCAGCCATGCTCTTTTGGCCCTCAGAAAATACCAAGTGGCTTCTAAGTGAGGAAAATTGTGAACAAAAAAAAGCAAAGATGACGAAAAAGGACAACTAAGGTCAGTCTAAGAGACTGACAAGGAGAGAATAACAATTTTCCCTTTCGTGCTCCAGAAAGCTGTTCCTTTTGAGGAGACCACAAGGATAATGGTTCCCCTCATGTTTGAACACCAGAGGACGAGGAAAGTCATCAAGCTCTCTACCACAGCCGACTCTTTAAGTACAGTGAATTGATTGGTCCACTTTACTTTCTAATAACTTTCGGATTCACGATTATTTTAGAGGTAAAAAGGGTCTTTCAAATCGGGGATCCCCAACCCCCAGGCCATGGACTGTTCAGAACCAGGCCATGTAAGTGGTGGACAAACATGTGTGCGCATGAAGCTGCATTTGTGAAAGGACATGTATGAATCCATTCCCTTCTCCTCCCACCACCCCTCTGCTGGTCTGATGAGCCAGAAAGTTTGGGGACCGCTGTTCCAAGTAACAAGTTTGAAAAACTACTTGCTGAGTAAAACCTCCCACAATAGAAAAAAGGCTAGCAGTTTAAAAAACATGAAACAAATGGCAAAAAGCTAAATAAGAATTTTAATATTAAAAAGTTACAAACAGATTAAGATACTAGACAAATTTGGATTATTAGAACTTTTGCTTAGAAATCTTAAAAATTCAGTAATTACAATAATATTTGCATGAGAATACACATTGTTTTAACCTATTAAGAAAGGGATTATTGACTGAAAGTTGAAAATAAAACAAGGCGACCTGAGACTTTATGACTATATAAATAGGACACTAGAGGGGAAGAAAAGTGAAATTTGCAAAACAAGAAAGGTATGACGTTTGAGACATTTCAAAGGATTTTTAAAGAACTGGGAGAGAAACCTATAGCTAATAGCAATATTATTAGCAATATATTGCAATATTATTGCAGTATAGTAATAATTCCTGCACCTGTAAATGCATTTTTGAAGATGATTATAAAGAGGTGAAAGATATAACAGATAACAATATGAAAGAATTTATGAACAGACAGGATGAAGAGGGGGTGCAAATCCTAGATGATGTAGAAATAATGGAACATAAAATGTGGATTTATAAAACAGAGATGACAGCAAATCCTCAGAGAAATATGCTATAGTACATGAATTATGCCAGGTTCCTTTGTTAGTAGGTAGGCACCAAGCGATCAAGACCAAAAGGCCATTGTAAAGCTACAGATAAGTGTACATGCTTAAAACAAGGGTCAAATATTTCATAATTATGCCACTGCAGAGCTATCTTCCTTTGATTGCTTTTTCTTCTGTTCAGTTGTGTTCAATTCTCAGAGGTTGCCTGGATAAATCTTGGCAGGGTTTTCCAGACATGGTTTTGCCATTGCTTCTTTATTAGGGCTAAGAGTTCACGGTCACCCAGCTGACTTTGTTCAGAAAGTGGGACTAGAACTCACAATCTCCCAGCTTCTTCTAACCTGATGCCTTAATCGCTTATATGAAATAGGCTTTTTCCTCCTTTGATAATAAAATGCAATAAAGACAAAGTCATTGAATTTATTTTGGAAATGGAAACCCAATATACCAAGCAAAAGTTTGAGTCTTAAAGTATCACTCTTGTGGATCGCAGAACTAATATAGCAATACATGACATGGCTTCAATTATCATAGTTAAAACAATGTTTGTTTTTCTTCTGAGACACAGCTGCTTATGTGATTAGAGAATGTCACTGAGTCATCATTTCTTTTAGGTGCCAATGCAACACCTAGAATATTCCCATCAATTCTAATGAGGAATGAAATCTGAGTACACGAAAAAATTACCTAGGTTTTTCAACTATTTCCCACAGACACAATTCTAGACATTAGTTAAAATGTCAAACTAAAACTGGGGCGAGCATAGTTCAAACTCCCACTTAATTAGATCATTCACTATATGAAACTTTTCTGCTTTTCTGTCAAATAACTTAGTACTGATTTAAATATAATAAATATAATAAAACTACTTATACTGAGTGAACACCACATGTGACATTTCCTTTGCTTACTTGTTAGCTTGCTAAATGGCACAGTCCAAGAAGATAGCAACATCAGTGGAAACTACACAGGGATTGAGGAGAAGCGAGGTCTGTAAGCAGATGAGTTTCATACCTGACATGCACATCAGAGACCAAATAAGGCAGTGATGGCGAACCTTTTAGGGACCAAGTGCCCAAACGGCAACCCAAAAGCCACTTATTTATCGCAAAGTGCCAACACGGCAACACATGCTCCCCCTGTGGCCATCAGTGACGCCCCCTGCGCATCCCCTCCCTGCCCACAACATAAACAAGCTCGCTGTGGGCCTTCTGGCGGCCTACTTCAGCTTCTGTGGTCCACTGTGCTTTTGCTGCACTCCAACCTAGTTCCTCTCTCCTCTTTCACCTTTGCCACAGATTCTGCACTGCATTTGAGT
>JANHFO010005061.1:0-21289 GCA_032468095.1 Pareas carinatus
AACCAATTATAAAAATAGTTCCATGTCTTAAAGTGTAATGTATCTTCTTTATCTTTCAGCAATAATGTTAATCTGTCGATTTCCGCACATTCCAAAATTTTTCTTTCTTTGTATTATATCTTCCTTCTTCCAATTCTGTGCAAAAACAATCCTAGCTGCTGTAAGTACGTGCACAATCAAGTACAGATATTTCTTATTTAAATTTCCAGGTACAATCCCTAGTAGGAATGTTTCAGGTTTAAAATCTATACTGTTTTTATCATTTCTTGCAACCACTTTTGTATTCTTTTCTAATATTTTTCAGCGTATGTACACGTCCACCACATATGATTGTTCTTGCAATTCCAGCATCTATCATTCACTTCATTACACATTTTGGACAGTTTAAATGGTGTCATATGCCATCTATAGAACAACTTATATAGATTCTATTTTACGAAACAGCTTTTGTCATCCTTAAATTCTTTTCCCATAGGCTATTCCATCTATCAATATAAATAGGATATCCAAAAATTTTCACTCAAGTTATCATAATTGCTCATAGCCCCAAATTGTTTTGATAATAGTTTCAAAGAAATTCTGCGTCTGTATATATAAATGTTTATATATGCCACATTTAGAAAATGCTCTAGTCAACCCTGAGAATAAGCACTCCCTCCATCCTTGGTATTCTTATTTGCAATGGATGCGAGCCTGCATTACTTCTGTTTTTACATGAGTTGTATTTCCCAAGGCAACAGAAAGAAGAGAGGTGAAACATGTGTTGAAACTCCTTCGTATTATTGCTCATTTTCCCACCTTGTTTTATTTTCATCCCCCACACCCAGATGCCTTACTGTATTGATTTTAAAGTTTACTTCGTGACTGGCTGCCCACAGGTATTCAAGTTTGCTTAATCATAATGAATCATTTTGTCAACTCCTAGTTTTACAAAGTATGGATGGGTCCTTGTTATCCCTTCAAGGTAGTCCAGGCAAAAAGCACAACAACGAGCACTTTACTGTAAGAATATTTCAGGTCTGAAAATATTCCTCCTGCCCCTCACTTTTACTTTTCCCCAAACCAGAGAGGGTTTCTTCTGGAACACTTTCTCTATCCTCCTCCTCAAATTTCATTTGACAGCCCATTGTCTCGGCTGTAGTTCATCCTCCTGTCTCTCAAGAACATCCCCACATATCATTACAGTCCTTCAACTGCAAATACATTCTCTCATAGCTTCTCTTATCAACTAATTAGAGCATTGCTCACAATCATTAATTTCTGCAAAGCAACCTGTTTCAATTTCATTTTAAATTATTTCTACCTGCAAATATTTCATTATTTTTAAACAAAGTTTAGAAAGATACTAATTTATTAAGAAATAATAAAGTGATAATACCAACTTAGTTTTTATCTAGATATGTGCACAATTCCCATTTACCACTCACATTTTTAATGAATGATAATAGAAAAAAGAAAGGACTGCACTACAAAGATTTGTGTAAACAGGACAACAACATCTAAGACTAGAAACTGCTATAAAAATTGTATTTTACTAGAAAACCTAGAAATCTTAGATGGTCAAATAAAATATATTTCTAGAGGGGTATATCCAATGAGCACAACTAAAATCAGAAGGGTATCTTACTTTACATCTGTATGTAGTCTGTGATGAAGTTATTTAATATTAAGCGCCTGTGACTTTTGGGCATCAGTATGAATTACAGCCAGAAATTTTCATCCTATCTGTGAAAAGCTTTATACAAAGGTGCACCTATGACCACTCACACTGTTTCATTCTCAATGAGTCATAATTTTTAAGTGTCCTTGAAGAGTAGCTCCAGGTAAAATACACCACAGTAGTTCAGACAGGAGATACTGGGGTATGAATGGTTGTGACTAAAATTCCGTTCCCACAACCGGAATAGATCTTCCGAGCCACCTGATCTTCCAGCACGAGTCAAGAATCTAGGAGGATCCCAAAATTGAACATAAATTTGAACTAGGGTAAAAACTAACATTCAAAACTAACAATGAAAAAGAGTTGAGTGGTGTAATGGTGTGTGGGAATGACTGGAAGACAGGGCAAAGAGACATCTCCAAGGTCAAGGGAATGATCAGATAAAAGGCAGTTTAGCCCATGGCAGAAATGTGGGTGGGACAAGAGGCTAAAAAGAGACCTTTCCTAGTCCCTTGGACTGTAAAGAGGATATTTGACGAAATACTTTCAGCCTTGCAAGGTTCTGTTAATGTAACTTTACAATAAGGTAGAATTAGCTTTACTTTATATGCCAGTATTCAATTTATTGAATCACCCATTCTTTTAACACATTTTGTAATACACAATTATGTTTATGAATGCAGAATATTCCAACCTACACACTTACCCAATACACAAGAACAGTTCCAAAAGGCCATTTATTATCTTCTTATGACTTGACACCACAGCATCCCAAAAGAATGTTTTGAAAAATTGATATTTCATACTTGAACCCACAAAGGATTTCCTGTCTGAGCAAATCCATCTGCTCCTGCCATGCTATATATGCAGCACATCAAGTGTGCCACTAGGGTATTGTTATGCTTTAATAGATTTGAAAAAGAAAGGTTATTCAGAATGCTTTTCCAAATGCAGTCTTGAACCTAAATGATTTATATAGCATAACACAAATTACAACAAAAATGGCAGATTGCTATATTAACCATATAGCTACATTTATCTTAATTCTAAAATTCTTGAGAGCTCATTTACTGATACAAATGTCCTGCTCTCAGAAAATCTTTTCAATCAAAGCACTGTCAGGAAGCTGACTGCAAATGTATCTATTAGTTATCCCACAAAACAGTGATTGAGGAGGTTCTCTGCACGGATAGATCCAAGCACTGACTAAACTGCTTACAGAGGTTTAAATCAGGATTTACACAACCATGCACATGCTCTTAAATCCTAAATGAAGCAAAGGTCCCAGAAGCAGGTGCTTAAGCAGGTGCTTAAGATGAATGTATGAGCGCAATGTTTTGCCGCAGAAACTACTGCTAAAAAATTATTCCAACAATCAAAAAATTCATGCTGTATGGGTGAAATTCAACCTCATGCATTTATCTCTTCTTATATAATAGAGATTTTTCCTTTTACACATTCTAAACACACACACACACACACACACCATAAAATCTAGCCTTCAGGTTAAATGGAGAAGGGACATTCCCTCTCTTCTCTAATTCTACAAAGGGAAGCAGTTCTATCGGTTGAAATACTGTACTGGATTTCATTCTCTGTGAGAAGATTGCTCTTTGTTAGGATTAAGGTAATTCTTAAATATTTACGTTAAGTTTATATAATGTCTATAGCTGCATAATATTTGAATAATATGTAACTGGAACAGATTCTCTCCTACTCTATTTCATGGTAAATTTCTAAGAAGAGTACTCTACTCCTCAGCCCGCAATAGAATACCTTATGCCGCCAGACTTGAAATTCTGAACCTAAACAACTTAGAGCTATACCGCCTACGGTCTGACCTAAGCTTGGTACACAAAACTGTCTGCTACAATGTTCTACTTCATTTTCAACTACAATAATACACCGGTTAACTAGATACAACCTCAAAGTAAACTGCTTCAAACTCAATTGCAGAAAATATAACTTTAGGAATAGCGTGGTCAATGGCTGGAACTCACTACCTGACACTGTTATTACATCCTCAAACATCCAAAACTTTAAACTTAAACTGTTTACCATGGATCTCACTTCATTCCTAAGAGGTCTGTAAGGGGGTGTGCGTAAGTGCACCAACGTGCCTACCATCTCTGTTCTACTGTTACCATTTATTCATACTCATTTATTATGCATATATTTATACCTGTTTATAGCTACAGTATATGTTTATATGGTGTGTTTATATTTATACTCGTTTTCTCATACATGCTTGACTAAATAAATAAATAAAATGATTGTTAGCTCAAATAGTAACCCTACCTTGTGCTAAAAAGAATTTTGTTCTTCAGAGTTTAATCATTAAATAGTTGTAGTCTCAAAGTAACAGATTCATTTTAAAAACATTACATAATTTTGAATGGCAAAATTGTGTATATTTAGAAGAAAAGATGCAGCATGCTCCAGTAGTCATGTTTAAGGGATCCAAGGGACAGGATGGGATAGAAAGACTGAACATATTTATTCCATCCAGTCTAATATTGTCAAAAGCAAATTTCAATCCAAAACAAAAACAGCTAATTGTTTTGTATACAGGAGAGAAGGAAGAGGAGAAGGAAGAAAGGTCTGGAGTATTGACTTTCTCCTGAAATGAAACCTCAAATATATCTTGCTATCAATTCCTTCAGAAAAAAATAAGAGCTTGCAGATGACGCAAAATAAAGAACAAGCCAGCTGAAACCAACCAGCAATATCCCCAGAGTTGTGTTGTCTTTACTGATAATGTGAAAAAGCATTCTAAGCTAATAAACAAATCCATGTTAATTTCACGCTCAATTAGAACTTCTGCGTCATGTTGAAAAGGCGAGAGAAAATCCTTATTTGACCAATTTGGAAGGATTTTAAAATCAGAGCCCAAATATTAACTTCCACAGAGTACAGAAACACAGTGAATACTAATAGAAATGACTATGCTCTAAGTATTTTGAATAGTATGACTTCAAATATTCTGATGTTGCAAATAAATATGTCATGATAAAGCAAAATATAGGTAACTATGTTGGCAGCATGTATGAAGCAAGTACAGTGCAATCTTTTTCATCCTACAATACAATGTTCAACTAATAGAGAGAGAAAATGGAAACTAGATTGTATGTGTATGTATGCACAGACGCATGCACATTCACATACAATCATGATAAGGCAGAGCTGTTTTTCTCACGTGCCTTTATATGATTTAAAAAGTCAGGACACAAGAGGGTTTGATATTAAGATTAAAGAATTATGCTACTGTTTTTAAGTGTAGTAGGTCTTTTAATGGCTGCTGTTGTTATAATTTAAGTCAATGTAAACAAGAGGTGGAGAAAAGAACAGGAAAATAGAAAACCTTCACATAAATTCTAGTAGCAGAGCAGGAGATTGGTGCACCTTAACCATCAACACTAGAGAATTTTCCAGTACCGACTGTATACAGAAGTCATACAGTCTATGGGTACAATATGGGTTGACTTCTTGTATCCTCAATGAAATATAGAAAAAGTATATACCAAATGACCATTTCGCTTTAAATACAAACTGCTTTATGTAGATTCTTTCATAACAGTTCTTTCTAATAATAATGCATCTAGATTTCAAATCATTTGTCATTCACCAAGCAACGATCTTTCTTTCCTACACAGAACAATGTTTTCAGAAATCTGCACCTAATATGTGAGACGGAAGTATTTGTAAACTAGCATTTTTTGGCAGATTGAAAACAATTAAAAATTGTTCAATATTCATAACTGAAACTATGCACATTATAAACAAAAGCATTTACTTCAATTCTCAGTAACAGTTATTGATATACTATTAGTGATCTATTTCACTAAGTCAGAATTGTGCCGAGGTCTGGCTGGAGATGGGTTTAAATGAATAAATAAGAGTCACTTATCAATTAAACTGTTTAATATTGCCTCATACATCATTAAAAGTTAGTAGCACAGGATCAAAAGTCAATTTTAATCATCCCCATTTAACTGGATTCTCTGGTCTTTAGAAAGTTATAGAATTATTGCTCTATCTTAAAATAGCGGAGTCTGACTATTTTCTCATGACGAAACTTAGAATTGCTAATTCAGTAGCTTCCTTATGAAATTTGCATGCCAACTTAAAGTTGATTATGTTCATTCAACTCGTATCAAATCACAAATTATTTTAACACATTTTACTCTACCATGTTGTGGTAACTCAGGTAGTTTGTTTAGTTTGTGGTATAGAATATTACAAAAACCCTGAAAAATATCTTATAAGAACCTTCAAAGGAGGAAAAAATGACCTTGTTTTCCTTTCCACATCTCTTTAGACCCATATGTTTCCTTTATTATCTCCTCTATACAGCAAAACTTTCAAAACAATGAATAACTATATTTTTCTTCTATTATTACACAATGAAAAATAAATAAAAAGAATGCATTACTTCTATGCCCTGCTTGCTAGTTGCCTCCAGCAATGAGAACTTTTTTTTTGCACTCATGTCTAGTGTCATTCTTTGTGCACATTTATTTATTTATTATTTAGACTTATATAATGCTTAACAGTGCTTTACAGCACTATCTAAGCAGTTTACACAGTCAGCATATTGCCCCTAACAATCTGGGTCCTCATTTATCGACCTCGGAAAGATGGAAGGCTGAGTCAACCTTGAACCAGTGAGAATTGAACTGCTGAACTGATGGCATTTCTTATTCAGCAGAGATATACATACAGTATTAAAGCTCTCCCAATTTTATTTTACAACAAAGTATGTGACCATCTGAAAAAAAATTTTTGAAGGAAAGCTAAGATATAAATCTAATGACCGAATGCATGAATCATAGGCTAATTAAGGTGAAGCTCATTAGTATTTGCATATCTGTTGGCTTGGTACCAATGCACCAAAATAAAGTATTACTTTTTGCTGTCCTTATGGAAAAGTTTAATCATAAAGTGTCTCAGACCTGCTTAAAATCCTACTGGAGTAGAATACAAAGCACCCATGAGAGGAATAGGAAGAAGGCAATGGAAACTTTCTCTCGATTACAGGCAGAAAGTCATTTCACTGAGATCCATTAAAAATTCAGCACAACCAACAGCAGCAACAGAATTCCAAGGAAAAAAGTGGTTTACTTATGCTATTTCTTTATATTATTTAAATATTTATATCCATATAAATTCCATAAATCCGTATCATAAACGTATTTCATAAATTTTACTAAGTCCAGTGGCATTATGAAGGTGCATATTTTAAAACAACTAATGATTGGACAGAATTCCTCTTCAACACTACTATAACTCTTCTCTTCAACATAGCTAAAGACTTTATCTACTGAGCAGTACATTTACATCTTGTAAGAAATTAAATATGCTTCATTAACATATTATTTAAAATAAAATAAAATAACTGTACTGAATCACTGAAGCAGAACATGAGAGACCTTAAGCATAGTTTCATAGATGAGGCACCATCCATAAATCCTTGGCTCAAAGTAAAATGTCAGAAGCATAAAATACAATATACTCATTAGCAGTCCTACCTGACCCAGAAAAAATGTCATCTAATGATACATGCTTCTTCTTTCCAAGAAATTTTGAAGAAAGGAATTAGTGGGTTTCACAGTTTTTTTCCTTTCCCTCCTATCACATATAACCCATTATCAGTAAACTATGCACTTATCATGCTCCGTAACAGGTTTTCAAACTTTTTCAAACTGCGGACCCTAAAACATGTCATTGCTACATGGCGGATCCCATTCCCACAAATTCAACTAATTGCTAATCAACAATTATGTATATTACTTTTTCCAAATTTTTCTTGACCTGTCTGCGGACCTTCTGGCACCGGATCCCGAGGGACCAGTTTGAAAATCTCTGCTCTGTAATGTGGAACAAAACTCAATAGCAGAGAATTTAAGTTTTGACAAAGCGCAGGAACAGCAATTGAACCTTCTGTCAAACTTTGCTGTAGGTTTGCACAAATGTTTTGCATGGTTTTTTTTTAAAAGAAGTGCTTGAAAAGTAGATTGGTTAGAGAAAAGAAAGTTGTATAATGAAGTAGAAGAAAGTTCTTCCATCAAAACATGCAATCTTCACCCTGCCTGTGGAATTGAAAAATAGAGTTTGTGTAAAAGTCAGCTTTCATCTCTTTCTCTGTCTTTTCAGTTGAACAAGCTGTTGAGGCTGTGAGATGTGGCAGGAGAAAGGAAGGAAGTGACTTTTTATCTGCCAGATTTCCAGTAGTTGATCCACGGAGCTAGGAAGTTTACTCCAGATGACCTCCCCTTTGCCTACCATTCCTCAAAGCCATTTGGGATGGGAGAGGTAATGAGTAAATGAGAAGAATTGGCAACCTTACCCTGTCTGACAGATATGGGAAGAACAAGAATGTTTTGAGACATCTTCTCCAGTGTTTCCTTTGGTGAGGAAAAAAAAGATGACACAAGTTAGAAGTGATAGGAGCTAAGCCATCTCTACTCCCAGGGTCAGCACTAATGTTTGATGTCTGGAATTAGAGAAGCATGTTAATACCACAATACCTAAAATGATCAGTTGTACAAAAGGTAAAGATTCCCCCTACACATGCATGCTAGTCATAGTCACCTCTAGGGGGAGGTGCTCATCTCTGTTTCAAAGCCAAAGAGCCAGCGCTGTCCAAAGACGTCCACGTCATCATGTGGCCGACCTGACTAGACACCAAGGCACACAAAGCGCTGTTACCTTCCCACCCAAGTGGTCCTTCTATTTTTTTCTACTTGCATTTTTACATATTTTACACAAACCTTTAACTTGATTTCAATAATCATTACTGTCCCTGAAAGAATAGCATCGTAATCCATTCTCCACCCAAGAAACTATAACAGAATTTAAAAAACAGGATTCAAAAATGTCCTTATCTTCTCAGCTCCCACAACTCCTAATGTAACAAGAATTCGTCATGTTCATCACCCTCAAAGAAAAAGCATATAAGCTGCTATATACTGCATAACCATATCTACATTTTCATTATTTATTTCCTGCATTTGCTTGCTATTTGCATATCATTCTGCACACACACACTGTTTTCGCAGGTAGTCCTTGACTTACAATCATAATTGAGCCTACAATTACAGTGGTAAGTCATGATGGTCAATAAGCAGGTCATCATGAGACCAGGTATGATTTTACAACTTTTTAAATGGCAATCATTAAGCAAATGCTGTGGTTCTTAAGGGAACTCATTGTTTGCTCTAGGGCAGTGATGGTGAACCTTCTAGAGACCGAGTGCCTAAAGTGCAACCCAAAAGCCACTTATTTATCGCAAAGTGCCAACACAGCAACACCCCCGTGGCCATCGGCATCTCTCTCGTGGCCGTCAGCAACCTCCTGCACCCCCATGCCGGTCAGCGACCCCCCAACTCCCCATCACACCTGTTGACACCCCCGGTGCCCATCAGTGCCCCCTGCGTCCTTAGGCACAAGAGAAGAGGGGGAGGGAAGCCTCACGTCCCTCTGGCTTTCTAGTAAATAAATTTGTGCTGGGGTGATGGCGTGCGTGCTCACAGAGAAGGGCCACAAGTGCCACCTCTGGCACGTCTGCTATAGGTTTGCCACCACAGCTCTAGGGCATCTTTTGCCAGAAATCAGAAGTAAATGCCAGGTTTCGGCAAAACAGCATAAATCTAGGGAACATGACCATGGGTTGCTGCAAATGGCCATAAATGTGGACCAGTTGCCAAACACCCAAACTGATCACAAGATCACGGTAATAGGGTAGTTGTCAGAACTTCAAATTCAAATAGTAAGTACCTTTTCTGAGTCCATAACTTTAAACAGTTGCCAAATATCTGGTCATAAGTCAAGGACTACCTGTATAGAAGAGTCATCATGCTTTGAAGATGTCATTTCATATGTTTCTATAAAAAAAGTTTACATTAGCTGTGATTCTGGGAAGGTAATATGGTATCATTTTTGCAAGCATGTGCTTTTCACAAGGGATGTAGTTGCAGGGGAGAAAATCTAATGGTGGAAACAGCTGGCAGCTCCCTTGAGCTGGACATAGGGAAGAAAGAGTTTAGGGTTCCTGTATCACATTAGAAGAGGCAATCAAATCTCAATTTTTAAAAGAGTATTTGTGAAACTAATTAAAAGGATTAAGACTGTTAATTTTTGTTTTTATTCCTTCCCTTCATAGTCTGGCTGAAGACATCACTAATCAATGGCCCTCTTACATCCAGAAACTGACAGATGAGGTAAGATAACGGCAAAGCTAAAAGAAGACACACCACTAAAAAAAATCTGCTCATAGTGTAGTTTCAGATTAGGTAGTCTTCAAAATCAACTGGCATAAAGGGACAACAGATCTGATGTAAATATTGGAGCACTGAAGAGAGTGAGTTAGAGGCTTCAAACTGCTTGCTAAAAGAAAGATTCTTCTCAAATCTTATTTAAATTTTGAAGCTGAGATTAAATTTACTGAAGTAGAAGTTTTCTTGTTAACAATTATCACTTATTTCTCTTTTATTTATATCTTAGTTCCTGCTTAAGAAGTCTACTTCAGAGGTCTCTACCAAACCCTTTGCACAAAAGGCTGATATATAGGAATCAAATACAATAATTCATTTATGACTGACATGTGCCAACCACGTCCCAAAATACAGGTGAAATTTGACATTAATAGAAAGATTTCCCTTCAAACATGCATAAGGGGGAGGAGGGTAGGTCCACCTGACTTTTGCCTTTAACCTGTGTATAAAACAAATGTCAGGCAAGATTAATTAGATGCCCAGATTTCTATTCTTTGCCACAGATAGGAAAAGCACATTTCCATAATGTGAGGAAGCATTTATGTGTGCAGCAAATCAGGCTGACATTGAAGGAAGGTTTGCTTTATTGTGAGTGCTGGCTGCTGGGTGCTTGTCAGCGCAATTACTTTCTACTCAAGTGGCTCGCTTTTTAACATTTTATTATATTAAAACAAAACCCCTGAAAGCAGTAACTGTTTATTATGCTAATTCTTTAGATATTTTATTATGCATGTCTATTAAATGATTAAACATTGCTCTGCCACAGAAATGAATAGAATTTATAAATGTATAGTCAATTCATGATTAAAACAAAGACAGAAATAAACACAACGTACTGGTAATTAGTCATTAGGTAGTCAATTTTATACATTTATAAGCTGTAACATAAGTTTTTCTTTCATTTAGCTTTGAACCAACATTCCTAAAACCATTCTGATTTAAAATTCCCCTCCTGCTTAGAAAAAAAGTAATATAGTCAACAGGCACTATAGCATATTTTTTAAAAAAAATGGTATCGGGGATGTGTATAATTCATGCAGAAAGCATTTAAATATAAATCTAACTAATAAATAAAACTACAGACCTTTTAAAGTACTCTTAAAGTATCAATGTTTTATTAACTTCAGCTATAAACCATATACCAAACTTCCATTATTTTTCAACAACATACTGTAACTAAAGATAGCGTAGACAACACACTGCTTTTATAGTTACTGGTATGTGTGAACAGTTTCTGAATATTTCAGTATATTGTATCAATTTTTACTCAGTTTTGCTATGCTGATACTGTGTTATGATTTGACTAATCAAGAAACTATAAATTAAATCATTAAATATTCCCATTACAAAATGCCTTCTTTCTCTTCAGAAACTATGCATGTTTAAGAATCATACACTGAAACATTTTTTAAAAATTATAGTTCACTTCTTCATGGATCAATATGGCCCAGCCATGTTATCCTTTTCTTATATAATCACAAAGGTTGACCAGAAGGAAGCCAGTTTATAAAAGGATTTTTGTTTTACAATGCATAAAAAATGAGGTCCTAGATCTATTTCCTGATAAATGTATCCCTTTCCGCTGTATAAGTTTATATTAAATAAATCACTTCTAACAGTGATATGAGAAATATTAACCTGCAAAATTAACAGATAGACAAAGAAACATTGAAATATATTGTGGTGAATTTATTTATTTATTTGAAATATCATTTGATGGAAATTGTTAATTAATAGTAGAACAGAATAACAGCACTTATCACTGGAAAATTCATCTATTGTATCAATAGAAAAGAATATTTGTAGTTTGATGCTATAACAATCCTTGACTAAGCCAAGTCCAAAAATGCTACAGAATTCCTGGAGGCCTAGCACTTAACCGAAAGGGATAACCATCCCTTTCCTCATAAAAATGAAGATTAAAGAGGAAAAAACATACCTGCCTACAAGTCTCATGGCAACAATTAGTAATATCCAAACTGCATTGTTAGACTACATACCATGGAAAATCTTTATAGCTCACATGTGGAAATCATTCTAATTTCAATCATGACTCGTCTATCTTATTAGTTATACAAAAGTGGTATCCTTGAGGAGGAGGCATCAAGATGAGTCACCACCATACAGTCGAAGGCCTGTCCCTTCCTATCTACATAGAACACAAAACCACATTCAAAAGGAACAAGATCGCCATCTTTTCTTTTTTTCGTTTCAATGAACATGGCTGATACATAAGCAGCAGTGAAATGTTTCCTAATAAAAGTGAACTACAAAGCACAACAAAAAGCATTCTACAATGCCTCGTCTTCATATCAATTTTTACATATACTCTCACTAACCCTGGTTGGTTGTTACTTGAATAGTTCATTGTATCAAAGTAGGCTTTAACTATTATGCTTCTATTGTGAAGTGCCACTGTTTTCTGATAAACTATCTTGTTCTCCAACTTTGGATTGAAGCCTCAGAAGCTGCTTGCCCAAGATGTCACAGCTTTTCGGTGCAGCACTCAAAATTTATCCTATGGATATCAGATAAATCTGAAATGTTTTCCATTTGTCTTTCTTCTGGGAAGGTTTAGCAAAATTCCTTGACTGCTGGGCACAGACATTTGCTTCTAATTCAGAAGTTCATAATCAAATGGGATTTGAACCACTAATCACTTTTAGTTTAAGCTGTATTTCCAGAGAAATTTGTTTGCACAAATAATAATATACAACCCAACAGAAATTTGACACCACCTTTGCTTTCCTTTGCCACAATTCCTCTACTTCTAGTTGCTGGTTTTTATATTTTGTGATCTTTTTCTGGTCTTTCTATACTATTCTGTTGTCTCTAGATATTGCAATGTCCATTATTCAGACTTTTCTATCTTTCTTATCAACAACAGTTAAATATGGAGTATTGTGTGGTGGATGCCTGTCTGATTCTGAAATTCTAAAGCCCAAGAGCACTTTTGATTCTATAAGCTCAAACTGTAATAATGGTTTTTTTTAAAAAACTGCATTTTTAAAAAAAAAACCTGCTAGAAAGGATTGCAAACAACAGCGGGGGGCAGAGACATAGAGAGAGAGACGGAATAAAAGAGAATGAAAGGAGAAGAAAAAAATCCAATGACAGTAGAGGAAGACCAATAAAAGAGTGAATAGGGAAGAAAACCTAGAAGACTATAAAAACCAGAAACTCATATGTGTGGTGAATATCACACTAGGAAAATTGCTGAAAAGAGAATCTTCAGTATTAGTCCACAAAAAGATATTTTGACAACCATTTATTCACAATGCTTAGATATTTCCACAAAAATCCAAATGTGACTCTATATATTTCCACTATAAGAATTTTTGTCTTTTTGTTTTCAGAAAAACCTGAAACATTATATGTTTCTAATAAAAAAAGACATTAATTTGGGAGTGCTGATGGTATTACATAAAGAACAGAAGCTAAAATTCAATCATTAAGTTGATATTTTTGAATAATCCTTTTATTTATTTAATGCAATCATATCTTCCTATACAAAATATTCAAATTATTCAGAGGATAATTCAATAGAGATATTAAATTAAACAGTATAAACAAAAATAATAATTAAAACCAGCAGCTCTAAAACATGAAGTCAAATAAAGGCATCAATAACACTTCCAACAATTTTTTTTTAAAAAAATACTAATATAACACACTTCCTTAAGAAAGAATCTCAAAAATGTCATTTAAGGGTTTCCTGATACAATAGTTCTGGTATTGAAACTGGTCTTGGTTTTCCAGAAGTTTAATCTGGGTAGTGGTAGTCTATGAACCAAGTCTCAAGGAATGGATGCTTTTTCAAAATAAAATCCGGAAGTTTATGACCCTAGAAATTTATTGGCAAAAAAATGTGACTGATGTAAAATTCATTGAACATGACAAAAAACATGACCTCAATGAAACTTTGCTTTATTCTGAATAAAATATAGTTTCTGGATTTTCTTAAAAGTCTTGCATGGTACATACAGTATAGTCTAATCTGGATTTAATCAAAATGTGTAATTTATGCATATGTATCTAAATAAATGCCAGACCACAAACTTATCACCTGCTATAAAAGGACACCACTATATCCAAATTCAAAAGCTAATAAAAGGAAGTAGAATGTGATTCCTAATTCTGGACATAATTCAGCCACATCCACAAATAAGACCTACAACGTCCACAAATCTCTTGATAAGCTCATTATTTCCTGTTTGAAACTGAGTTGTTACAAAACAACAAATAAAGTAATACATCAAGCTTTTTTTATGAGGCACCTGACTTTTTCTGAATACAGAAGGGAATAACTCTTTTTTGTCCTTCAGCCCCCACCTAGGGGCTATGCATATCTGTCGCTAAGCGACACTTTTTTATTACAACAAGAAGTTTTACAAACTTGGCAAAGAAATAAAGGGAGTCTCAAATGGCCATTTCTAGCTTATTTATATACCCTCTGATGGGATTCAAATCTGGCCTGGATTATGTATTAGGCTAATGTTTTAGCCACTGAGCCATAGATTCTTCCTCTGTTTGTTGGCTTGCACCAGGAGATTTATCAGAAGACCAGCAATTTGGATAACGGTGAAAATCACACAAACTGGACCTACCACAAGGAAAACCCCAGGAAAACATTATGCAAACTATTTGGTACTATAAGGAATTTAAATGTTTGAACACATTACATAAAAGACTAGCATATAACGCAGTGATGATTCTATATTAAAGAATTAAATATTCTTCTCATTCCATTTAAAAATAATAAATATAAATAATATAATTTTAAAATATTTTTATTTTTAAATAAAAGTAATAAACTGGGAGGTTGCCCCCAAAGTATCTGAACCAGACATCAAGATTCTGTCCTTGAATAAATGCACCATGAATGCAATTTCTTAGACATGCATCCATATACAAATATAATTCCAGAGAGGGTGTCAGATTACCATATAAATTTAGCATGGAGTTGAAACTCACTTACACTATAAAATATAAGAGCTATCCTGAAGGAGGGGTATGGGAAAATTGGTTAGAGAAGCAATTCTGTGAAAGGTGGTTACATTAAAAAGGTAATTTATTTTGCCCTCTCAAAACCATGGCATTTCTTTGGGAAGTAGTTAAAACTATTTTTTGAAATGAAGGCAGAGGTTTAAAATTACTCTACATATCGATAAAGATTGCAAACTGCTCAGAAAATAGATGGCATTTTAGTCCTTCATTACAGAATAGTACTTTTAAAATGTTAGATTCTCTAGGATATATTTTGTTTTCTCATTCAACAGTTTAGAATTTTTTTCTAAAAAGGTCTACAGCAAGTTCACATGATTTCACAATACATTTAGTTGGTAAAAATAGTATTTCTAATGCTAAAAAACAGACTTTCCAAATATTTTTCCATCATCTTTATCAATTTCCTATGTAGATTTCCAAAGCTCAGTTAATTAATTAATCATTACAAAAATTTGCTTTCACAATGTTTACTTTTAATTACAATTAACTACATAGCACATTTACAAGATGATTAGAATTTTTTCAAAAAAAAATCCTAACCCTCAATAGAGAAACTCTACACAATAGAGAGATTACGAAGTACATAAAAATAATCCCTCATAAGTAATGAACATTTTATAATAAAGAACAACTTGTAAAATTGTTATTGGTTTGTTATATAAGCTTCCATGCAATGATGAACAAGTTAATAGTATAAATTTTAATGGAAATAGGTAATTTCTAATTTCTAATCTCAACAATTGTCACCATACAACTCTTTTTTAAGCCAAGAATATTTATTATTTCTTTCTTTCATTGTATCACTACTCAGAGTCAAAGGAGACAGGTAAAGAAGCAGTAATATTAAGAAGATGGAATATCAGTGCCAACAAGTTCTGGAGTTGATAATTCCACTCTAGAGTCTTGTTGATGATTGGATTCAGCAGATGTCCAAAATGGCAACCTCAAACAATGGCCCTGATTAGCATCCAAGATGTCCTCCAAAAACATTATTCTTTACAATCTTTTCTAGTTTTATTTAGTATTCTTTCTTTTATATAACTATATTTTTCAAAATTAAAATACAATATATTTTATTCATACATGCAAATATGTGCGTATACACACACGGGAGGGATTATTACTTTCTTGTAAAAAACTTCCATTAAACAGCAATACCATAATACCTTTATTAGAATAAAATAAGAAACTGTATAAAATAAGCACATTTTATATTAATGAAAATTGTTTATCAATCTGAATGACAAAAAAGGTAGAGTCAGAAAAGTTGATAAACAAATGTTGCTCAGCATTATATAAGGCCCAATTCTGCAGTTTATCACAATTTATGGTAGAAACATAGTGACAGACACAGAAAGTAGAAGTACTCTTTCTTGAAAATATAAAAACCAGCCTTTATTTGGAACTGCTATTAATTAGCACAAATGGAAATACATGAGTCCCTTGCAATACTGTACGATAAGAACAATGAAAGAAAAAGTAATAATTGTAGGTGGCATAATGTGTACTGTTTTACAAAAGTTATATTCCATGTTTTCTATTTATTAACTTATAAATAGAACTAATAATTAACTGCTTATTTTTTATTTTCAAGGAAAAAGTGTTAACAGTTTTCCAAACTACAGAATATTATGCTCTTTTGCACTAGGAACAGTCTAACCTACTTAAGTATTTAACACTTCCTCCATTTAAGCTTAAATGAGTAGAACTTCCAAAATTCTTCCAACATGTTAACTGCCCTACTATAAGAAGAAACATTATTATAGATCTTTACCATGAGCAACTGTTGATAACTCTGATCACTGTATGATTCATCTTGTACTTGTTTATAGACAAAGAATTAAAACTATAAAGTCAACAATTAAATCAGTAAAATCTTGGACTGAAGAGGCAAAGACAAAGCTACAAGCCTGCCTTGATTGCACAGACTAGAACCTTTTTGAAGATACCTCTGCAGACTTGGATGAATTTACAGAGACTGTTACATCATATATTAGTTTCTGGGAAGACCTATGTGTACCAACCAGAAACCTGAGAATATACATTAACAATAAATTCTGGTTTACAGCTAAACTTAAACAACTACACTGTGCCAAAGAAGAAGCCTACAGAAAAGGAGATAGAATTCTGTACAATCAGACCAGAAATGTATTAGCAAGAGAGATCAGAGCAGCAAAATGAAGCTACTCTGAAAAGCTGAGTAATTAGCTCTCAAAGAATGAACCAGCAAATATATGGAAAACTCTTAAAATATCATTGGTTACAGCAAATCTACATCACTTGCTGAAGGGAATCAACGACTAGCAGATGACCTAAATATGTTTTACTGTAGGTTTGAAAGAAAACAACTGTCAACTATCACCACTACCTTCACCCAAGGAACAGCAACATCTGTCAAGCCTCCCACTACAGGTTCCAGCCTTTTGTGCGAACTTCCTCTGGTGATCTCTGAAAAAGCTGTGCAAGACCTATTTCATAGAGAAAAGCCTGGAAAAGCACCAGGATCACACAGTAACTCCTGCCTGCATAAAAGCTTGTGCTGATCAACTAGCCCCAATCTTCATCCACATCTTTAAGAAATCCCTAGAGATGTGGCATGTTCCTTCTTGTTTCAAACAATCTACTATCATCCCAGTGTCAAAGAAATCCATTAATGAGGGGCTGAATGACTACAGATCAGTTGCACTATGAAAACTTTTGAAAAACTAGTTATGGTCCACCTGAAAACCATCACAGGTCCACTGCTAGACCCCTTGCAATTTGCCTACTGAGCAAACAGATTGGCAGATTATGCTCTTAATATGGCTCTACAGTACATACTTAATCTGGATTTCCCAAGGACATATGTAAGAGTCCTTTTTGTAGACTTCAATTCTGCATTTAATATCATCATTCCAGAAATTCTTCTAACCAAACTGACTTAGCTAGCCATGCCTGATCAAACCTGCAAATGGATTATAAGCTTCCCAACAAACAGAAAGCAGCAGGCGAAGCCAGGCAAAATAACATTGGATACCTGTACAATCAGCACAGGAGCACCTCGGAGCTGTATGCTCATTCCACTTCTCTTCTCTTCTCCCTATATACCAATGACTGCATCTCGAAAGACCCCTTTGTCAAAATACTAAAATTTGCAGATGATACAACAGTGATTGGCCTCATTCCAGACAACGATGAATCTGCCTACAGATGGAAAATTGAACAAATAGCCTTGTGGTGCCTTGTGGTGTGGACAAAACAATCTTGAGTTAAACTCACTCAAAACTGTAGAAATGATAGTTGATTTTAAAAAGTACAACAAAGAATGTTCTTTCTGACACAACTCAGAAAGCTCAGATTGCCCAAGGAACTGCTGACACAGTTCTACAAAGGATTCATTAAGTAATCTGCACCTCAATAACTGTTTAGTTTGGCACTGCAACCTGAAACAAAAGAAGAGGCCTTAGAATGGAAGAGGCAGCAACAGCCCTACATGCCTCTTCCTTAGGAAAGCATTTGAGGATTTTTGAATTTTTTTTTCTCTGAAACTTCAGATCTGAGCCATTCATCAAAAAGTTATCTTGTTCACAAAGCCCAAAGTCCCTTTACCTAATTTATTTCCTGCACTTTTGTGATGAAATGATAAGAGATGCTACTTAATGAATACCCATACAATATTAATTTGACCTTCACTGTTATTTTCCACACATCTATCATAAATATGTGGTTATTTTTTGTATTTACCATCTTCCTCTTGCTTTGGTTTTCTACTTTATATATTATATTGCTGAATTTCACGTAATATATGAACCTGACTTCAGATTTGATTATTGCAACCAAGAATTATCAAAAACCCTAAAAAGTGTTGAACCTATTTTATGTTCATCTTATGGTAATTCTTTCTTATACTTTCCTCAGATATCATGAGGAATCTGGAATCTAGCCACTGTAGTATTTTTCCCCCTGCAATAATTAATATCAAGGGTTGTTTTTCTAACACTGTTGTCATAAGACTAACAGCTGACTGAAAAGAAACACCTGAGTGCTTAGTACTGTTTTGACTATGATTTTACTTTCACTTTCCGTATCCTAAAAACAAGCATTTTCATCTTATGGAAAGATAAAAAAATTGGATATATCCACTGAAATAGTATTTTGGAACTCATTCTAAACATAAATGAGAACCAGTTTGGTATAATGATTAAAGCATTCAACTAGAGACCAGGAGACAGAGTTTAAGTTCTAGCTTTGAGATCTACTTAAAACTTAAAAAATAACTGAAAGACATATATTACAAATTTCATTTAGATTCTTTGGAAACCATAGAGAGAAAATCTGTATTTTAATTCTGCTGCCTCTCCTTAAACTGCTTCCTTAGGAATTTTGAATTTATTTTAATATACAAACAAAGATTTGGGACAATCATCGGGTTCTGCCATTCCTTGAATGATTTCCCTTATTTTTATTACATCACCACTGTTTAATATACATATTTGAAAGACAGTTATATGGTATACATTGCTTATTATATAATTTGTCTCTTACTTGGGATGGCAAAGGTAACTGACATCCTAGTCCAGAAACAAAGAAAATGCTTTCCTTTGTTATTAAATATGATTCTGCTAATAAAGATATGAATAAGGGTCTCAGCAGAAGAACTCAAAAATTATTGTCAACAAATCAGAATCTTAAATTATTGCTGACTTAAATATTTGTACCAAGGCAATTAATTGAATCTGAAAATAAGCATAAGCTCCTTGCTTTAAACTTATTATATGCAAAAATTTAGTTGTAATCACTAAAATTTTTGACTTTCATATTCTTCATCAATGGAAACTTTTCCATTACTTCCAAGACTAGCCTAGTTTATAATATATTACAGTAATACAAATGGGAGATTACCAGAGTATCAATCACAGTTGCTAAGGAAGCACCTGAAGTGATCGCTGAAGGAGTATACCTTCTTTCCCTACCATCCATCACTTCAGCACACTACAATGCAAATTACAGACATGGAGGCCATTCCAAATCAGATTAAAACTCCCTTTCCTTGTGTAGGATTCTTGATTAAGACTAGAAAAAATGCTTCCATTAACATTTTCAACTTACTTTTTAAAAATCAAACACACAACTGCTAGCTACTTACATTTTATATGACTATTCAGAAAGAATCTGTTGCCCAAATATAAAAGGGGAAACAGAATGAATTGAGTATAATCACCACTACATAGAGTTGGCTCCAAAAATAGTCACTAGCAGAGCTATGATGAGAGAAATGAAGGGGGAGATGGAGAATTAGGTTTTAATTTAAAATCCATTTCAATCTAACAGTTGTCATTCAATTCCTGTCTACTAATAATCTATTACTGACAATACTATTTCTAATAGTCTTTTAAGAGATGTGGAAATGTTAACTCTGATTAATGCCCATTATCTTTTTCTGCCCATACAAACATTCAACCTTACCTAAAAACAGATGAACTAATTAAATCCATGCCAGAAGTGTTGCAGTGTGTTATCACCTTCCTGATAACAAAGGGAAGAGTAGGAGTTTGAATATACGTGCTTTACAAAAACCGTGCTACTGAATATTAAATTGTAATGCAATCCATTTTTCCTCTTAGCAATAACTTCTAAAATTTCAGATGGCATCAAATGCTAAGTAGGTTCTCACATTCTCCATCTGTTCTTTTTACACAAAGCATTCATACAGAGGAAATATAAGCTCTGACCATGTAATTCTCACTGATAAGATGAATGGCAATCTTTTTACAACAGACGGTCAATTGATACATAATGCAAGTATTATATAATAAACAAAAAAATAAAAGAGCTATACAGAGCCCAACCACATGCAGGAAATAAGAACAATTTTATTAGAAGTGTGCCAGTTTGGTTTAGTTGTTAAGATACACAGAAAGAACGCAGGAAACCGTGAATTCAAGTTCCACCTTAGCCATGAAAGCCAGCTGAGTGACCTTGGACCAATCACTTTCTCTCAGCCTGATCCACTTCACAGGGTTGTTGTTGTGGGAAAAATAGGAGGAGAAAGGTGTATTAGATATGTTCACCACTGTGAGTTATTTAAAAAAATAAAAGTGGAATAAATAAATAAAGATAAATTGATATAGCACATTACCGTTTATTGGATCCTAACCACAGTTTACTAGCTATTTGTTAATCTGTACACCACCAATTCCCCCCTTTCCCCTCCCGACTCCCTCCCCTTCTTCCCATTCCCTTCCTCCCATATCCCATATTTTGTAAATATTGTTAAAGTTCAATGTTACATTTTTTATGTTATCTGTACACCGCCCTGAGTCCTTTGGGAGAAGGGCGGTATATAAATCTAAATAAATAAAATAAATAA
>JANHFO010005061.1:52461-62998 GCA_032468095.1 Pareas carinatus
TTTTTTAATCTGAATATCATTTTATTGCTCCCCCTGTAATCAGGCATTATTTAATGTTTTTATTATGTTTTTAGTTACATGTTTGTACTGTGTTTTTATTGCCTGTAAGCTGCCCTGAGTCCTTCGGGAGAAGGGCGGGATACAAATAAAGCTTCTATTCTATTCTATTCTATTCTATTCTATTCTATTCTATTCTATTCTATAAGATAGGCACACACAAAAAAGGCAATACTTTATTCCAATTTTATAATTTATGAGCATACATTGGCAGGGAAAAGGAGAGGTCTTATTCAGCTGGCATGCAATTGGCAATCAAAAAGATACTTCAGTAACATATAAGCTCTAAAATATTATTCAAAGTAAGGTACTTAGAAGGTTTTAAATATAGGTTACCAAGAGTCAGAGATATAGAACTTAGACCTAAACAATTGAATAGAGGAAAAATTGGAAGACAGAAAGAACTGGAAGTATAACTTTCTTGAATTTGCATAGAGAAATCATAATACAGTGCTCAGCGGGATGCTTAAGTCCAGATATAATGCTTGAGGAGAATGAAAGAGGGAGAATCTGATTAGATGCACCATTTAGAGTACCACAGTTAAAACTGAGCTATAAAAGAAAGCTATAGAATGCAAAAGAAAAAGTACAGTAAGAGAGACAGTATTCTGTGGGACAATGTATTATTTTCTTGTATCAGAAGCAGCATTTTCCAATTCCTTTCTACGTAGAATTCTCAAGGGATGCTAGGATATCTTCTCTGTATGCTTGGAATTTTTACCATGATCATGTAAAAGTAGTGCTACCACATGTTCTCACACTTCAATCATCTTAATAACAGAAGTCTCACAGAAGGGATCTTGATTCAATAGATTCTTCCTTATGAAAATTTCTTTGGAATCAATCCTTGGAATTGCTTTTGCTTTTGTTTCTGATTAGTAGTCTATGTCCTTAGGATGGGTGCTGTCTGACTAATGTTATTTTACCAGTTTTGCAATAGGCTAGAGCTTAATTCACTTTTTTCTCTATGTCTGTCAACCTTAAGGGTGAATTCATTTATGTCTCGACAAGATCATTGTTTTATCACACCAGACAACAAAACACTGAGAATTAGGAAAAGGGAATAAAGTATTCTGCAAAATGGTGGACTGAGCTTTGAATCAGGGGCAATATATATTGTAAGATTTTGTCCCACTTGTTACTCTTAAGCTGTCAGTACAAGTTACAGTACACAGGTTAATGAATCTTATTGGATTGTTTCTGAAACAGGACAGATTTATCATCACCCAAGGCATCTAGATAATTTTAATCAGATCTGTGAGTATTATCTATGTACCTTTTATTTCTGTACACTAATCTTTTCTTCTGGAATTAAATATCTGAATAAATATGCATGTTTTTTAAAACTATTACTATTAGACTGACCTTGATCAGTTCCCTAATTGCTGATGAAAACTAATAGATTTAATTTTGTTGGAGATATTTTTCTATCTTGCTATAATGCTGAAAACTTACCTCTTTTGAAACATTATGGAACTTATTGTTCTGCCAAAAGTATTCACAGAAAAACAGTTGTGAAGAAATGGTCCAACAAATCAACTTGCCTTGTACTATTATTCCTTTAAAACTTGTATCTGCTTTTTTCCCCAACTAGTTAATTTCTCTTTCCTAAAACTAAGATATTCATATGATATAAAATGTATGCATTTCTCTAACTTATGAATTAACTCTTTTTTGACAAGACAAGGTACACTTGAAGGAATCTTTGAAATTATTTGATTGCTGATCCTTGAGCTGTTTAGGTGATTATCATTTATTTCCATATTTTCCATTTCCACTTTTCCCCTTTTCATTTATATAATATATATTGGGTCAATTTAAGTTAATTGTCTTGTGATACACAGCATAATTATTGTTCAAAACTGTATTGATTTCCCCTCCTTCGATTTAAGTTTTCTGAATTAAATTAAAAATGAAAACTAATGGATGATTTTAATGTACACTATAGAATCAAGAGCTTATTCAATATATTTTCACACTAAAACTTAGGACATGTTTTAGGACTGATCAATAGACAAAAATACATTTTTCCTTGAAAGTCCGTGCTCATAAAGTCATGTAAAGTTGAAAATACATAATTATTAAAACTTAAAAGCATTTTACATATCCTTATTTTATAAAAAAGATATTAAATATAAGCATGAAATGATGATACTATTATGCATCTACCTACCTAGCTACCTACCAAACATCACCTCCCTCTGTCCCTGAAATCCATACCAAATTGAATCACTAATAGTCAAGGACCCCTAAGAGCACATTGGCATGTTTTTAGCTGAAAATATTTTACTGATTTAAGACTGGTCAAAATAGACAATTAAAAAAACGGCACTGATGTCCATAAACTAACAAATAATTTAGCTTGAATGTGGCAATTACACAGCTAACTATAAGAAATCATTTATTGGTTGATAATTGTACATATGTAAACGTGACACAAAATGTTTTCATGAAATGTCATGGACAGACAAGATTAGTCTTCACTAATCTTGGGATTTTCTCCTTATCAAGCCTTTCGTCTGGCAGTGAAATGGATTGCAAACAAATTTAATAAATAAAAAAATAAAATTACAATTCCGTTGTGAAACATGATATGAAGGAAATTCTGCTATATGCTGCGCCAGTTAAAGGGTTGGGAGTGGGAGGCACTGTTTTACGGTGGTTCTCCACCTACCTCTGCAATCGGATGCAGATGGTGTTGACAAGGGCGGGCAGAGATCGACCCCAAGGCAGCTCCTGTGTGGAGTGCCACAGGAGTCGGTTCTCTCGCCCCTCTTGTTCAACATCTATATGAAGCTGCTGGGTGAGATCATCTGTGGCTTTGGGATGGAGTTCCATCAGTATGCTGATGGTACTCAGCTGTACATCTCCACCCCAGGCCACCCCAATGACGCCGTGGAAGTGATGTCCCAGTGTCTTGAGGCTGTGCGGAGGGAGAGAAACAGGCTCAGGCTCAATCCTTCCAAGACCGAGTGGCTGTGGTTTCCAGCGTCCCGATATAGCCAGTTGGTTCCATCACTGGCTATTGGGGGCCCCCATGGAAAGGGCTTGCAAGTTAGGCATCCTCCTGGATATACAGCTGTCTTTGGAGGATCATATGATAGCAGTGGCCAGGGGGACTTTTTATCAGGTTCGCCTGATTCGCCAGGGACTTCCTACGCATAGTCACTCAAGCCCTCGTCATTTCCCATCTGGACTACTGTAACTCTCTCTACATGGGGCTCCCTTGGTTTGCACCCGGAGACTTCATCTGGTCCAGAATGTGGCAATGCGGGGATTATGGGGGTGAAAATTCGCTCCCATATTATACCTCTCCTGCGTGAGCTGCACTGGCTTCCGGTAGTCTCTCGGGTGCGCTTCAAGGGTTTAATTTCCTGCTTTAAAGTGCTCCATGGCTTAGGACCTAGTTACTTACAGGAACGCCTATTACCACCCATTACCTCCCACCATTCAGTGCGCTCCCACAGAGAGGAACTCATCTGGGTGTCGTCGGTCAAACAGTGTTGGCTGGCAACACCCAGGGGGAGAGACTTCTCTGTGGCAGCTCCTACCATGTGGAGCGAACTCCCCCCGGAGATACGTGCGATCCCTGACCTCCGTGCATTTCGCTGTGCCCTCAAGACCTATTTATTCATCCAGTCTGAGTTGTCCTAATATCCCATATCCCTCTCATTGTTTTTTTTTATTAATTTGTTTTGGGGTTTAAGATTTTTAAATTTTAATAGTTTTTAGAATTTGTATAGCCCTTTATTTATATTGTATTTTATCTTGTTTTTAGTTTTGTATATATACATTTTTTAAATGGCTGGTCACTGCTCCGAGTCCTTCGGGAGGAGTTCCTCATCTTATTCTAAGGTAACAAAGACTGTTTGCAGTTCTATGTAAAGACAATTCTCCTTTAGGATTAGCTAAGGCTCTTTGAAGACATTTATCCTAAGACCATTTACCAAAGGTAAAGCAGTCCCTGTGAGTTTTAGTTGTAGCCAATTTTAGGGGGCAGTGTTCATCTCCATTTCTTTAAGCCATTAAGCCAGTGCTTCTGAAGACGTTTCAGTGGTCAAGTTAACCACTGCAGTGCAAAGCATTCAGCGAAATACTGCCAGGTTGGCAGAAGCAGAGGCAAGTGGTAGGAGCTCACTCTGTCATGTGATAGTAGGACTCAAGGTGCCAGCGCACAGTCATTCTCCGGCATCATAAACCACTGAGCCACTGCACCTCTCATTGTGTTCAACTGAATTTTAATTTGAAGCAGCAGCTGAAGAGATCTCTGATTGATTTCTGCAGTGTAACTCCCTCTGACTCCAAAGCAATGTTTTCAATGCTCCATTTCTGTTATTTCATTCCCTTTCACTATTTCTTGAATTATTGATATCTATACCATCTCCTTGAATAATTATGACTTAAGAATGCAACATGTTTATAAACGTTTTCATTTTCTATAATATGATGCTCCTTTCCTAAAATATTGAAAACCTTTAGCAATGTCAGGAGAATTTCCTGAACCTGATCAAATAATGAATGGACCTTCTGCTCTTTTTAATTCAGTTTGATTAAATACCTTAAAACTTCATCACATATTTTTTCACAAGCGTTCTAAATATCATAACTGTCACCAACCTCTTCTAGAGATTCTGAAGAAAAATGTGTCACAATATGTTTATAAATATCTTTCTCATGGTCTTTTCCCAAGGCACTGGGTTTAGTGGAGAACAGAGTAGCCTGGAACATTCCTTAATTAAATATTCCTTAATTAAAACAATTTCTGATATCTTATCAATTCCTTTGATGTTAACTAATTGTGTAAAAGTTCCTATTCCTACAGTCTCTTTTGAAATGACCTCTCTGTAACTCAAGACATAGTCTGTACAATACTTCAGTCATTTTAAACTGCCTAAGGATTCTAACGTGTATTTTACTAATTTTTTCTTTTGTTCTCTGGAGTTTGTAGCTACTGTGATTGGCTATCATGACGGAACAAGAATAGTCCCAATCAAATGTGTAAGTTACTAGCCACGTGGATCAATGTATTTAGCAGTGAAAAGCATATTTACTCTTAGAATGGCAAAGTCCTGAGGAACAGCCGTGACTTCTATAGGAAGATCCCATCATACTTCTCAAGAATATAGGTTCATTCGGTTTCATTCAAGAAGTTGTCTTCAAAGTGTTGTTTGACTTGATCTTTGACTGCTTGCGTTCCCCCCTCCCCTTTGTTGCTCACTTTGCCTTTTAAGTATTTATGAAGGGTGTACAGCAACTCATTAAAAAAAGTTATCATATTTTCCCTTCTTTTATTTGGAATTTTCCATCCTCTATTCACAACATTCAAAATAGCAACAAACAGTGCATATTATGTGGATTTTGTTTGTAACATGTCACCAAGATATTGAACTTGACTCCAAGTCTGGCATTGTTCATGCTGCCAGGGGCTAGGGCAGGCACAACGGCATTGGCAAGGATGAAGGCCATCATTTCTGACTGTGTTTCATGGCAACATGCTTGGATTCAATATTCACAAGTTTTTATGTTGAAAAAGAATGGAATTGGGTTTTTTTTAATTTGATTCAGGAGAAGCCACAATTCATTTTTTATCCAATGTGGTTGATATGCCACTGTTACCCTAGTGACACCTAGCTTAGAGTATTGGACACTTTGGACTGCTTTGGAAGTTAGTTAAGAAATTTCACCTGGAAGTGAAAAGACATTATCTACATTTTTTGGTGACTGAAAGCCTCTTACAGATCTTTTGCTTAAAACAATAAAAAATGAATGTGTGATTTATGGTTTTGATCATTATTGTATTACATCAATTATAAGATACATGTTTTTTTGTATTTTGGTGTCTCTGTATTCATGGTGCGTCTTATATTCGATGGCGTCTTACCAGGGTAAAGGGTATGTTTCAAGAAGCTGCACATATTCAACCAAGGTCTTGCGAACAAGAGGTGAGCTAGCAGCCATTGCTGCAGCTGCTGCTGGGGCCGACCCAAGAATAGGTGTGTGTGGCAAGCATGGGGCGGAGCCTATTTGTTAGTCCCGCCCTTGCCCTTTGGCCAGTTCTGGCTGCTGCGCAGTTGGGATAGAATTCACTTTGATACTGCATTTAAATGAAAATGTATTTCTAACTTAGAAAAAGAAGAGTGCGTCTTATAATCGAAAAAGAAGGGTGTGTCTTATAATCAATGTAATACAGTAGAATAGATTATAGAAAGTAGAGTAATATGTAAGTTTAGAGTTAGGTTAAAATATAATCGTATTTATATCCTTATCATAAATTATTTCTTTATATATTTTTTCTTTTCTATTTTTTTCAACTTTCATTTTCTTTTTCTTTCTTTTTTTATTCGTTACTTAGTTTGTATTAGTTTTTCTTCTTGAAAAGTTTTAATAAAAATTATATATAAAAATTCATCAGGCAAAAAAGCCAAAGCCACTCAGGTACTGGTAGGGCTGAAGAGGAAGAATCATACCAGACAGCTACACAACCTGACTTCAGTATAAATACTTGGGTTTTAGCATTTCAAACTTTCAATGGAATGGGGCCAGCTTAGTTGGTTTTGAAATAAGAATTAAAGTGCTTCTCACCTGCTCGTTTTCGAGAAATGTTTGATTGAGAGCACAAGAAGAAAGGTCTCCAACCACTCTGTGGTGTGTGTGCGTGTCAAAAATATCAAGACAGTGGTCATAACTGCACACTTGAAGTACCACCATTTTTATATGTGAATTCATAGCTGACATTTTGACCTTTTCCTTTCTTTTTAAGTAAAAAGATTACATCAATATTAACTATAGTTTCTGAAATGTCAATGAACATAAGATGTTTAAATTGCACATTTAAAGCTGATTACAGCTTGAGAGGTAATTGTAAAATGTTCTTACCTTAAATTAAATACTAAATTGTCCTTTGTATGGGTTGTCCTTTATAAATAAATAAAAAAGTAGAAAGAAAAAATAAAAGAAGGAAAAGATCTGCTTGAAAGTATATAGGTTTTTGTTTTCTAACTACCTCCTCCCTTATGTCTTGACCAACTTGCAATATTTATAAACACTGAGACACACGGACCCTTTGAACACACACTGTAAATGTTTATATTTGCCTTGGTAAATGATGCATGCATACATACTCTTTTGAGTATACCCTACAGACCTTCCTACTATAAACAAAACCTCTGAAGATATGTTTTCTCAAGGCATTTTCTTGATTTCATTTTAACATTTTTTGCATGTTGGTGTTGTTGAAATGGAATATATATTACATGTGAAGATTATGTCAATATTTACTGTCTAATTATCTTCCTATATTGAACTGGATCATGTATTCTTCTTCTAAAGAAATATTTTCATTTCTTTAAAGTCAGAAGCTACTTTAATCAAAATAAAATCTAATAATCTAATGATTATTAAAAAGGAGCATAAAACAATTTTGATGATAAAAGACTAACCAGTGGTTTAATATCTTAAAATTTTAAGATGTCTAATTAAATTTCTAAATATATGCAGAGCATAAGAATTTCAAACTATTCTAGTTCTGGATTTCCTATATGGCAATTATATTCCAGGTATTTAATGCACAGCATTTTTCACCATTGTGTTTATATTGCATATTGAATTATGCATTCTGCAAGCAAATACCTCCCACCGACCTGTGCGCTCCCACAGAGAGGGCCTCCTCAGGGTGCCATCGGCCAGACAATGTAGGCTGGTGACCCCCAGGGGAAGAGCCTTCTCTGTGGGAGCTCTCACCCTCTGGAACGATCTCCCCCAAGAGATTCGTACCATCTCGGATCTGTGTGCTTTCCGCTGTGCCATTAAAATGTATTTCTTCACCCAGGCCAGTTTGGCCTGATTCACACCCCTCTCCGTGTTAAAATGAAAATTTTTACATATTTAAATTTCTGATCCGGTACAAATTGATTTTATATTCCGGTTTTGAAATTTTTGGCCGCATTAACTATTTATATTTTTAAAATATTTTTAAACTATGTCTTGTATGTTTTTGATATTGTTGTTGTTTTATTGTTGTTTTTAAATGGCTGTACACTGCCCTAGCTCCCTTCGGGGAGAAGGGCGGTATAAAAATAAAAATAAACTTAAACTTAAACTTCTATATATAGAGGGTGTTTATATACTGCAATGATTGACTGATGTGCTGAAAGTTATCATATAATCATAATAACCTAATTAATTACTTTCTATACAGATATTTAGTGAAGAATAATACACATGCCTGAATTGACTGCATTTTACTTAAATTATTTTAAAATATTCTTATTAATGTTTGTCTGGAGATTTATACTGCTATACAGAGCAACTTCAGGCCAATTCATCGATCTTTCCCAAAGTCATCAGCAGCGAAATTGCACCATTTTCATTCCATTTAGTAAAAGAAACTTGACTGCTTTCAGAATTAGCTATATTTAGAATAGACTAATTTAATGGAACTTAAGATTTGTAAATAATTATTGTCCCAGTAATTGGATATCTGCATATGGAATGCGAAGATCAAACAACAAGGGCGAGTGGAGGAGACCCATTACCAGGCAATAATCAAGAAAAGCAATTAATACATATGGAAGAATTGGAAAAAGACAAAAAAGACTAATATGCTTTACACCTACGTCTGATCAAGAGTGATCTGTAGCACCCCATTTTTTTAAAAGAGGGATTTTGCCAAAATAATCCATGGAATAATTTGGCTCAGATTTATTATCATGTAAATGAAAGGAGACACCAATTTATTCACAGTGTGATCTGTTATGCCTAAAGTACATTTTCTGGAAAATTGTAAAAGGTATTCTAACATCCTATAGGCATCCATGGAAGTAGTAGCAAATGGAGAAAAAGATGAAATATGCTCCCTAACATCAGGATACAAAAATGAAAATTAAGTACATGTATCAAAAATCAAGATGCAAATGCAGAAAGGCAAAGTGTGTGTCATAATGTACATTCCATCATTTATGTAATTCCAGTTTTCCAAGGGCACCTATATAACTGAAGATGAGGTCTGACAAACAATAAAAACATGCTATTATTTGCTATTATTTGGTAATTCTCTTCTGTTGATGCAACCTATTATTGTATTTGTTTCTTGGTAACCTTGGTAACATTATGATTTTGCTGGACCATCAGCAAGTAAATATGTCATTTATCTCTAATTAAGCACAATAAAGTTAATAGCTAATACTTGATCAAAATTTTATCAACCTCAAACTTTTATCCTGCCATTCACAATAACCAGATAAAAAGAAGCTTTTTTTTGGAGAACACTGTGCTAACTATTAAAGAATTGAACAGCTCTACGTTTCCTTTGTTCTTATTAACTGTACAGCTTTGTTATTTTAGAGATAATGTGTGCACACATACAGGTATGTATCTCATTATTCAAGAAACGATGTATTATCTTATTTACAAAAGCATTTATGTCACTTCAATCATTTCACCTTTAAATGGTTTATAAGCAGCAAAATACAATAATACAATTCCCTCCAAAATGCCATGATAATCGTAAAGTAATTATAAAACCATTACAGTTAATATTAGGTAGTATGGAAGGAAGTGAATTTTTTTTAACAGTTTCAGAAGACAAAAAGCTTAATTAGGTTAAAAGATGGAGAATAATTGCTAAATTGAGGAAAATTAAAGGAATGTTGAAGGGCTATGTAACACTCATTATGTATGAAAAGAAAAAGAAACCTTCCAAAACAAATGGGTAGTAGGTATTGTTTATAGATTTTAAATTGAGCAAGATAGTCCAGCCTTTTTGCCAAGAATTAGACAGAGATTCCTCTGCCAAGAGACCCTAAAGTGAAAGTACTTAAATTTCACAAACAAACAACAAATCAATTATTGAATGAAAAGAAGCTAGTGAAAAAGAATATATGCAGAGGAAGGCCTTAAATTTTACTTCTGCTTCTGTAAGCAACAAATAGAAGTTCAAATAATTAAGAGTCAAATCCACTGGTTACATCTGATAGATAATATAGCAATTCTAATTACGTAAAACATTTTCCCTCAAGGGCTGTGTGAATCTATTGGTCAAGAGAGTCCAAACTAAATTGAACTGAAATTCACTGAGAACAAGGTATCTGACAACTGGAATGGTTTCTGGAATGCTTATTCTTATGCATTATATTTAGATTAATTTTCTTAAGGCATTTGCTTCATATTTTTCTATAATTAACTGGTGAAAATCTAAAAACTCTCACTTTTACTTCATCATTTGTTTTTAGAAATAGATTGTTTCCATGTATACATAGTTGTTCTTCTCACTTCAACATTATCATTATACATAATGAGATCAAGAAAGGCAGGATAATGTATTTGAACAATGACCCTTTCTACCTGTAATTGAAACTTGACATCCTCTAAAACTGAGTCAGCACACAAGATAGTTCAATTAAAGTCGAGAGACGACTTCCGGTTCTGGAGGCAACAGGTCGTGGGAAAGCTAGCTCTGCTTCCCACGCCTGAAACCTGCTCC
>JANHFO010005061.1:71634-85755 GCA_032468095.1 Pareas carinatus
CTGTTGTATCATCTGCAAATTTTAGTATTTTGACAGAGGGGTCTTTCAAGGTGCAGTCATTGGTGTATAAGGAAAAGGGAAGTGGAGAGAGCACACAGCCTTGAGGTACACCACTGATTGTATAGGTATTTGATGTTATTTTTCCTAGCTTCATCTGCTGCTTCCTGTCTGTTAGGAAGCTTTTGATCCATTTGCAGGTGTGGTCAGGTACAGTTACCTGAGCCAGTTTGTTTATAAGAATATCTGGAATAATAGTATTGAATACAGAACTGAAGTCCACAAAAAGAATTCTTGCATATGTTTTTGGGTAATCAAAATGTTGGCATATGTAGTGTAGTTCCATATTAATGTCGATCTGTTCACAGGGTAGGCAAATTGTAAGAGATCTAGTAGTTGTTTGTGATAGTGGACCATCACAAGTTTTTCAAAAGTTTTCATAATTACTGACGTCAGCGTGACTAGTCTGTAGTTATTTAGTTCTCTGATGGTGGATTTCTTTGGCACCGGGGTGTAGTAGATTGCTTGAGGCAAGAAGGAACATAACACATGTCTAGAGATTTATTAAAGATGTGGGTGAAAACTAGGGCTAGTTGAACAACACAGGCTTTTATGCAGGCAGGAGTTACTTTGCCTAGTCCTGGAGCTTTACCAGGCTTTTGCTTATGAAATTGGTCTTGCACAGCTTTTTCTGTGATTACTAGAGTAGGTTCACTAAAAGCAATAAAGCTTGTAGTAGGAGGCTTGGCTCTTGTTTGTGTCCTCTGGGTGGATGTGATGTTGATAGTAGACATTTGTTTTCTTTCAAACCTATAGTAAAATGTGTTTAGGTCATCTGCTAACTTTTGGTTTCCTTAAGCATTTGATGAAAGTTTGCTATAACCAGTAATATTTTTTAGAGTTTTCCACATATTTGCTGGTTTATTTTTTGAGAGCTGATTACTCAGCTTTTCAGATTAGCTTCTTTTCACTGTTCTGATTTTCAATTGATTCAGTAAGCCAGGTTTCAGTAAAACATATTATTGCACAATTACCAAAGTCCTTAAAACTGCTAATAATAAGTAGTTCATCCATCTTATTTACAAGAGATCATAAATTTGACATTAAAATATATGGAAGTAGAGTTTTGGTATAATTCCTTCTAAGTCTCTGAAGTATTCCTGCTCTCATCCTCCCCCTCCTTTTCCTCTTCTAGCTTTTACCTCCCCATTAAACAAAAACAACTTTTGGGACTGATGGTATATGGCAAATAATGTCAGACAATGAAGACCAGTACAACCAAGTGAAATAAAAATTGTCCATTGGAAAGATGATGAGTGGCTCCCAGAGCGAATCATTCACATATATGAACCTGCCACGTGGACAGAGGATGGGATGCTGGGACCAGAGAACCAATATATATCTTAACAAAGTTAATTAGATTGCAAGCAGTGCTCGAAGTGATCACTAATGACATGGTGAGTACCCTAACATATTTAACCAAAGAAAGTGTGACATCTCTAACTTACATCATGCAAAATAGATTAGCATTAGATTACCTACTAGCCCAGGAAGGAGGTGTATGCGGCAAATTTAACTTAAGTAACTGCTGTATTGAGATAAATGAAAGTGGAAAGGTAGTAAAAGAAATCACAGTTAAATGATCAAACTAACATAGGTTCTAGTACAGACATGGAAAGGAATGAATTTGGATGGGGTAGATAATTGGCGTGGTGGATGGTTCTCAAATTGGAAAAACTTGGTAAAATTTGCAATATTAGGGGTCTTGGCCATCATGTTTTTACCATGCTTGATTTCTTCCATACAAATGCTAATTAATAGAACAATGAAGAGCTTGATTTTAATAACTACTTCAATAGAAAACGGAAAAAGGAAACCATAATGATTGACGGTAGAAAGAAAAAGGGCTAAAGCCAAAGAACCTGAATATAAATTGCTTACACAAGAACCTGAAGAAATGTTAGGGGATTATGAACGATTACAAGTATAAAAGAATAATTCAGATGGAAAAGAGAAAGGGTGGATTGAAAGAAATGAATAAAGTTACTCTTTTATATGTGTATGTTTTTCCTTAAATAAATGTATAACCTACTAATGTTTAACTTTGTATTTGGCCTTTTAGGCCTCACCAGGCCTCTGCTGCTGGAAATTTACTGTAAAAACAGCTCAGAATGACTTGCTAAAAGATTTCTTAGAAAACAGGAGGCCAAAGGAACAACAATGCCTGTTCACCCTTGGGCAAAACCCTACAAGGCTACTAGTAGGGAAATAAGGAACATCTTCCCAAAGGCAGAGTCCAGCAGTAGGAAAAGATAAGGCATCCGTTGCTAAGGAAGAAATGTCAGGCTGACCCTCTAGTTTGAATTTCAGCCTATAGGATGGTTCAAGTTAATAAGGGGAGTGGGATAAGTTTTTGGGGCGCAACTTGCATTATAAGTGTATAAATGTCTTACCTAAATGTCGAACGGGTGCTATTCCTGTTCTCAATCCAAATTGAGAAGAGACAGGGTCGCTCTTGGCCAAAAGCTTTTCTAATAAAACCTTTGAACTTGTAAACCAGACTTGTCTCTGCGTTGTGGGAACAATTTGGGTTTTAATCTTACACTAGCTTTTGTAGTATTATTTCTGTTTTGCATCGGGGATGTAGCTTCCAACACAATCTTCAAAGACAGGTTGGAGTGAATTTGACATTTTTTGTTTGAAGATTAGCAGCTCATTCCTAGTATAATAGATACTTCTTTTGTCTTCCTTAATAGAGACCGTGTGGGGAGAGAGAGCGGTAGTCATTTTGATAGGAAGAGTCTTTCTCTACGTTTGTATCTGAAGTTACTGATTAATATCCATCAAAAATGTGATCTTCTAATGTTAGTAATCCTTTATGATTCTTAGAATATATAAAAATTTCAAGAAAAATCCTCTACATAAATACGAAATTATAAGCTAAACTAAGAGAGCATGTCACTATGGCAGTCATACCCGGCGCCATCTAGTGGAGGATAAAGTCTCTCTCTTTTAATATACATCTCAGTTTGAATCATTAGCTCAGCTTCCAGTCAATCCTAAAAACCTAAGAAAAGCCCCTGTTAGTTGGGTCCAAAAATCTATCTAATCCAAAACCCTAAGACACAGAGAGTTCAAGCTCAGTCAATACCTAGGTGACGGCTTACTTAAGAGGTGAAATTTTTATTTGAATAATGAGTTTTTTGTGAGATTTTCATGAGTAGGAACATTTCAGTATCTGCTGCTCTGCATGATAGGTTTTTGAACACTGAGCTTGCTCTAAAGTGATGTCTTTTCATCAACTTTATGTTTATTGGTCCTTTTTGGTAGGTACCTACTTGCCCTATCAACTCTGTATTTGATCATTGTTTTGGTTAATCAAAAGATAAGCAGCCTATAGTTTAATCAAAGATGCTGCCATGTTAAAAGTGGAATCTTTTATCTAGAAGAGTATTTCTTGGGGGGAAATCATTACAAAAAACTTAGGTCTTAAAAAATGATAAGACAAGAAAATGTTAGTGCTCAGCTCGGCTCAGCATATTAAAAATAAAAAAGTGAGATAATATTTACATTATACCTAATAATCCTGATCTTGCGACTATCTTAAACGGTATGTTGACTGAGCTATTTGATCCTTCACGGTGTTCTGCCACGGAGCCATTGTCAAACTGAGAACAGTAAATTCCCTGCTCAAATCATAGTGCTAAGAATTTTTCAGAAAGCAGTGTTTTAATCTGAGGAATTCCCAGTTACAAAGGAGAACGTCTTGAAATAAAAAGCAGGGAAACTTCTGATTAAAACAAAAAGTAAAATACAATAGTAGTTAGTTGCCAGCCTGCTTGTACAACAGGAAAATAGAAACACCATTGATTTCTGCCAGCATCTTGTTTTCGTTCTTTTCTAAATAAGGCTTTTTCTTCACTTGATTTATTCAGCCCTTCAGATACCTTCCCCTTTGGTTCAAATGGAAAAGTTAACAAATGGCAGGACTGATTGACATTTGCAGGCAAACGAATTCCTTTTGAAGGCATAAAGCCTGCAAAATTCCAGACTGAAGTAAAGGTTTTAAAGAGATATACTACCTCCTCTGTAGTTTTGTGGGGCTTAGAATAGCTATGATATTCAGTGTAAAGATCTCCACACATGGGTACAAAGTCAGAGACAGTGGGGAAATGTCTCTAAAATGTCCTTTCACTCTTCTTTCTAAAATCACTGTGATTGAGGGTCCTCATAAAAAGCAGCCCTGGTTGGAACGCTGAGCAATCTATCACAAAACTGCATTCTTCCTCTAGCATTATATTAACCTCCATGTCAGAAATTCAAAACTATATCAATGCTATGTTTTTGCAACAGTAAAACCGCCATCTTCAAGTCATCAAAGAAGGTCTGAAACTCACTTATGCCTCTAGACTGCTTCAAGTGAGAGAAATAGAAATAGAAATAGTCTATGAGCTCTGAAATGGACTTTGGTTGTTCTTCAGGTCTTCTTCTCAAAATGCTCTAACTCCAGATTTCACCAATCTGATAGATCCAATTCAACATCACGGTCAACAGTAATTTGCTAGCATATTCTCTAACACTAGGTACAAGTTGTCCTCAACTTACAACAATTTATTTAGTAATGTTACAATGGCGCTGAAAAAGGTGACTTGTGACCATTTTTCACATTTACGACCTTTGTAGCAACCCCATGATCATGTGATCAAAATTCAGATGCTTGGCAACTGGTTCATTCTTATGACCGTTGCTGAGTCCCAAAGTCATGTGATCCCCTTTTGCAAACTTGTGACAAGCAAAATCAATGGGGAAGCTAGATTCACTTAACATCTGTGTTACTAACTTATCATCTGTCACCATTCACTTAACAACTGTGGCGAGAAAGGGGGCAAAACTCACTATACCAATAGAATAACAGAAATTGTGGACTCAGTTGTGATCATAAGTAGAGGTGTACATGGCAGGATCAAGAGTAACTGAGAATACAGAAGATTCTATCTAACAACTATCTTCGGAAGCATTTTATTTTACTAGAGAGAATTTTTCATAGCCTGATACCAAAGCTCAATATACAACTGCATAAATATTTCTTGCATTTATTATGATTACGCCTCTAATCATGTGCAGAATGGCTCCAGCGTAACGCTCCTTTTGGACATTTCAGAAGCTAAGCACTAATGAAAAGTCAGCAACTGCATTGACAGTGTCTGATTAAACAACAGGAAAGTTTTGATTTCTTGTACCACCTTTGAAAAAGCAGGAAACAAAGGAAGTAATTTGTGTGTACCAAGCAAGAAAGAGTAAAACAGAAGCTAGAACTCAAAGAGTATCAATTTAGCAGTCTGTTCTCTTTCTATAAATGAGAACAGCCTCCAATATACGGTTTAGTGTAAGCAGAAGGACAATTGCCTATAAAGAACCTGATTTTATTAGTGCTTAAAACTAACAGTTGATTCAGAACATGCAAAACTACCTTGGACAGGACACAATAAATTAATTAGGAAGTTCAGCTAGCAAAATGTAACTTATACGTCTCCGGGTAATTCCATTAATTCAGTCTGCAAAAATGTCCACAATTACACTAGACTGGAGTATTCGAGGAGGACTTTGTATTTTTTCATTTCCATGAAGTTCCCTGAATTAAACTCTTTTACAGACATTTCAGCAGAGGGAAGAACCTGATGGCTCTAATGTTGGGACTTTGTAAGATATTTGAGGAAGTTCTACAATCTTGCCCACATTTGAATTTTATTTGCCAGACCAATTACTGGATAAGGTCAGTTTTACTGATTTTAGTGAACACATTTTCCACATTGAATGCAGAGGAATTGAAGATGGGCATAACAACTTATTCGATTGTGTGTGTGTGTATGCGTGTGTGTTCTATACCAAAATCTGAATCATCAATTTCCAGTAAGCAATATATATATATATATATATTGATTCTCCTAAATACCTCAGTCTTTCTTGTTATTTTAATTCTTAGTTTTTTTGCAGTATAAAATCAAAATATCTTGTGCGGCCATGTATTTTGAGAGTCAGGAAAGTCTACAGAGTAATCTGACTGCCAGCAGCTGCTAGTCCATGTCGTTCACACTGTTGCCCTATTCAGGGTACACCACGAAAAGATGAACTAGTGGCATACTGTGGCTGAACTACTACATCAGCAATGACAATGAATGCACTTCACATGGGGTGTGCCAATACTCTTTGTATAAATGGGGCATAGCATCCTCCCCTCAGTGTGACTGCAATGATCCCACATCAAACTGTAGATCACATTGTGACTCGCTGTAATCTGAGGCATATACCAGACCAGTATCTGAGCTTTTAAAAAATATTACTGATGCTTCGTTTCAGTGGATTAGATGGTCTAGACATTGTTATTTGAACACAGATGATTTTTACATTCATATTTTATTATGTTTTACTAATCTAGGTGAAATGTTGATATATATTGGTAGTCTATGCACGATATGCCATACGCTAAATAAATAAATAAATAAATCCTGTGTGGCAACAAAGAAATAACAATATAGTGATATGGCATCATCTGCACTTTCACAGGTCTCAAATGAAATGGGATTTTGCAATTTTATATTGTCAAATTAATCCTTGTAGTTTTGTTTTGTTACCTTTTGTTTAACCTTGTTTTACTAATTCTCTTATTATTGTCCTATGACTTTTTTCTATACTTTTTTGTATTGGCTGCCTAGGATCTGGGGAGCTGACTTGGATAAACATGTTAGTAAATAAATAAAATTGCTCAAGAAGTTGCTTAAATTTGTGCAACGTGCATCACTACCACGCCCCTGAACTTTTTCTTAAAAAGTTGAAAATGATATAAAAGGTGGTCCTGACATCGTGACAGATTTTAGTATCCCCTTCCTGATATTCAGTTGTATGGAAGTTGTATGGAATTCCTGTAATTCTCAGTATGTAAGACCAAAGCAATTTGGAATTGTACGGACCTATTGACAGGACTTCAATGTAGAAGGACTCTAATGGATTGGACCATGGACTTCCACTGGTTGGTGGATATAAAAAAAGTCAAGATTGTAGCTGCAGCTGTGCAATTAAAGCTCTGACTCCCTTTTTCAAATGTGCCTCACAACCACAGGCCTCTCGGCCAAAGATCTCATGCAAAAAAGCATCAAATTTCAATTATGCAGTTATGGCTTGCATCTCAAGGGTTTACCTACCCATGAATGTCACTGGATTTACAGCCTCGGTATTTACTTAGAAATACAGGACATTCTGATCCCTTTGAAAAATTCTTTTGGATACTACTCAGCTTGAAAGTATCTGTATAAAAACCAATTACTGGTAGATGGCATTTTTATTAACAAGAAGTCAAGTCCAAATGAATATGAAAACCTTTATCAGCCAACATATTTGCTCCCTATTCAGATGCAACTATCGTTTTGAATTTTTTAGCTTATACAAAAAGTTCATTTCACAACAGTACTGAGAAATGCTACCATTTATTATATTATTAAAAAGCACTCTCCTCGCCATTGTTTCTGAATGAAGTAGCAGAATATTTGCAGTTTACTTTAGATACCTGAATGTTACCGTATAGACTTCAGAGAAAAGTCAAATAGATTTCTTGCATTGCAGACACTTTTCCTTGTTTTAGCAAAAGACGTTTGGATTTTCTAATGGCAATTATTGAATTTTCTAATAGCAATTAGCTTCTATCCAACTTGCTCCCACTGGACAATCCAGTTGTTTTCTATTAGTCTTCTACTTAAGGTACCTAGCCATGTCAGCGTGCCTTTCTGGTGTGGTTCTTATACATCTAGATTGGTTGATTTCTTCTTTCGCTAATGGGACACATATTTAATATTCAGTATGCATATTACCAGCCTTTATCCATTTAATAATTTAAATATTATCACAACCACAGAGGAAATCCTTAGGAAAAAACACCATTCACACAGGAATGTACAAAGTATGTAGAACACAATGCTCAGTTTCTTAAGAAGAAATGAATTGGGAAACTTGCTTGGTATATAAAAAGATATTATATTTCATGGTTGAATTTTTTTTAATTATTTTCTCAGTGACTGAAAGCTAATTAATATTAGCCTGTTGTGTAACCTTTCCTAGACTATTATTATTCCAAGCATTTAAGCAACCCATTGAATAGCTGTTTACAAGAAATATACAATACATTTCAGCCTATCCCAAAATGTCTGAATGTTTTACCCCCTGGACCCATCTGCCATTGTCTGATTAGGAGATCATGCACAGGAAGTCTTTTTGTATAGCTATAGTAACAGGGAATCTGGAGAGGAAATGAAGTAAGGTCATTCTTGTTGCTTTGGTTTTGTTTTGTTTTTCCTCCCTCTAAGTGATTGTTACACTTTTTTCTGTTTTTTTTTGATATATATATATATATATAGGGAAATACAATTCTGGCAACCCAAGCAGTTATGTCCCTGTCCTTTGCCTTCCGAGAAAACAGATGTTTTCAATTGCAACGGGCATGTTATTGATGTGCTGCACATCCTGCTAGCACCCTGCCCTGTCTTTTAAAGGACATCTAGTTAATTAAGGGCTTACCTTTACAAGCAGAGAGCATAATTGAAGCTTTTCCAGAGGAGTTTTATCTTTAAGTGGTAGTTATACCAAGAAAATAGCACCTTTTTTGTGGCTGCTGATATTTGGGGTGTCTGCCTAACCTAGACAAAGCAAATATTTATTCGTAGAAGCAAAACTCTTATGAAACAAATCACCAGGAGTGCATAAGTAATATACCAAGATCTTCCAGGGCAACAGGGTTTTAGGGGAACAATACAAAGTAAATATTAAGAAACCTCGATGGCATTAAAGCTTACTGGTGGGAGAAAACCTGTAGCATTAAAGGATTTTTGAGTTGCTGAATCACATACTGTATCATTTGCAAGCTATTTTGGTGCACAGGATGCTATCCTTCTAAGTTACTAATGTTCATCTAGTCTATTGTTGCTGATGTTCCACCTTCAAACTTTCAGATGAAATTTGACTTTGTCAAAGAACTCTGATCCCAGAGATCGAATATGTCTTGTACGGAAAGCATGCACCCCTTTTAAATATAGTGGTAGTGAAGTGATCAGAATTGTTTAAAAAAATATAAATGATATAATGCTGAATTTAAAGTTATTTCTATTGTAGACATGCAGCATTATCTATATAGCCAAAACTATTCTATAGATCTGGAAAGGGTGTAAGGTACTTTACTTTAAAATCAGTTTTGTAAACATGTACATATACAATGTGGGGACAGAAGGACAATCTGGCGGTGGCATCTGTCACTCCATTGGTTGACAGATTGATTTGGCTGATTGGGTGGCTAGATGAGTGTTCACTTTCCTCTCTCATCATTTCATATGAATCCGTCCTATTTATTTATTTATTTTCAAGACTTTTATACTGCCCTTCTCCTCGAAGGGACTCAGGGCGGTGCACAGCCAGAATAAAAAAGTACATGACACAGACAACACAAATAAAATTTCTAAAAGATATATACCTAATGGCTGACTTTAAAATCATGATTTAAAGCCAATTTGTAGCAAATTGGGTTAAAAGTGGGATTAAAATTTAAATAAAATTAATAGTAATTTGAGAGCAAAGGGAAGGTGTGATTAGGCCAGACCGACCTGGGCAAATAGATGTGTTTTAATAGCTCGGCGGAAGGCACGGAAGCTATATGCTCAGGGGAAGAGTGCAACTGTCATAGAAGGAGTTCTCTCATCTTTGGTCACTCATGGGCATACAATACAGTGTGGAAGTTGTAAAATATGTTACAGAGAATATACTATTTAGACATATGAGAAAATTGAACTCGTTTTGATCAAACGAGACAGACATTTAATGAATCTAATCCACAATCTTTTCATATCCCTGAAAACATTTACAATATCAATCACTCTAAAGGAGAATAAGAGGCAGAGCCTGGGGGTGGAGTCAAGAGAGGAATCAGTCTGGAGTTGTTATGTTGCCACAAGCAATCGAAGTCTATCCCCCACTTGAATTCCGTTGACTAATTTAGCACCAATTTAGTGCTGACCATTCGTTGACTAGATTCACTAGGTGTGAGCAATAAATCTTAATTGGTACTTAACATGTGGTCCTGAGTCTTCATGTCTGACACACCCATTAGAAACAATAGGAAAAAGAGTACAAGGTCTAGATTGAATCACTAACCTATCTATTTCATTTTTGTTAAAGGAAACCATGCTGATCATCACAATTATTGATTTATTTATTAAATTTCTGTGCTACCCATTTTGCCAAGGCACCCCTAGGTGGATTACAGTTATTCAATAAAACTACCATATAAACTATTAAAACAAAAAATTAATACCATACATTCAGTTAAAATTCAATTAATCAAGATGGAGAAGAAGGGAGCAAAGTGCATACGGGAAGGAGGTGGTCTGTCTAATCCACTAATCACTTCCAGGATGGCATTCCCTCATTGGGCCCCAGGCCAGTTGGCAGAGCCAGGTCTTCAACTATCAGAAGGGCAAAAGGAAGGGTACAGATCTCACCTCTGGGAGCCCAATGTTCTAGAGGGCATGGCAGAAAAGGCTATTCTTCTGAACCAAGAGAAATCTGGGCCAGGAGAAGAGCCTTTTCTGCCTTGCTCTAGAGTCTAGACTGCCAGCTGAAATTTCTTGACCAATGGGATCCACAGCATGTCCCTTTGTGAGTGGGGCAGTCTAATCTTATCAGGGTAAGATGGTTCCTCAGGTAATCTGGACCCATTCTATGAAGGTCTTTAAAGGTGATAACCAACCCCTTGAATTTGACCAGGAAACAAACTGGCAACCAGCACAGCTCTCAGAACAGCATTGTAACCTAGGCCACCCTAGGAACCCCAAGAATTGCCCCTGAGGCTGCATTCTGTGTTAGCCGATGCTTCTAGATACTCTTTAATGGTAGTCCCATGTAGTGTGCATTGCAATAGTCCAACTGTGTGATATGATCAGGCCTTGAGTGACTGAATGCAGATCAGGGAAAGGGCACAACTGATGCAGAGCATGAAATTGCTCAAAGGCTCTCCTAGGCTCTGGGGTAATGCAATCCCATCCAGAATCAAGAATGATAAAGTCTCAGAACCCAGAGCTCCTTGCACCCAAAGCCACACAGTCTTGACAGGGTTCAGAAGACTGTTGTACTCCATCCATAGCCCTATAGCCTCCGAGCAGTGTGAGAGGGCAGCCACATCATCATTTCGGTCATCTGGGATGGAGATGTAAAGTTGAGTATCATCAGCATACTGATGGTACCTCATCCCAAGATGATCTTACCCAGCAGCTTTGTGTGGATGTTAAAAAGGAGTGGAGAAAATTGCAAGCCCTGTGGCACACCACAAAGGATGAGCCATGGACTGGACCTCTCACTCCTGAATGACACCAATTGAGACCAGCTTTGCAATCCATTTCTAACATACCTATTTTAAAGAGAATACATTTGATTTCATTTAAGCTTAGCTATGAAAACGGCACGTATGTTTAGTATTGTATGTCATAGAAGTTTACAATGATTCTCTCAATTGTTCTTCTTTATAATAATTGAAAGGTTAGCACTGGATGATTTTAGATAACAGTCACCAAAACTAGCAGTGTTTTGCATCATAATTTTTTACTTTCTAAATTAAGGTAATCCTTTTTCACCCTCCTTAGATTTTAAGTGATGGATAAATAGTTAAAGCTTGTCCATATTAGATCATAGACAAATAGAAGAAAAAGTCTACTGAAGCCAACGTGTTTTGTGCCAAATCCTACTATTATTTTTGATTAACTCATGCATGACTTCTCTTTGCAGCTGTGTGAGCAGGGATCTAGTTTTTTTCACATCACGCTACTAATCTGATTTGCTTTCTCTGAAGATGAATTTAAAGAGATGAAACAGAACGAGTGGCATCATAATTCTGTGACTGGAGCAGGTTTTGTTCAAGAATGGTCCAGTTTAATATTCGTTTGAGTGATCGAGTCACATAATCAATTCAGCTTGAAATATGAAAGATGTAATTTCACATCTTTCAAACATCCTGTATGGATGCATGACAACATGTACAGTACCTTGTTCTTTCTGTTTCCAATCAATCAAAGAAAATGAATGTCTGAACTTCTTTATTATAGTACAAACTACATACAGAATTAACCATGGGAGATGGGCATCACATAAACTGTGGTGTCAAAGTGAAAAATTGCATGTTACATATCCTTGTATATGACATCAGGATAAATGTAAAATATAAATGGCGAGGTTTGTGTCAGGGGAATAATCGATCACATTTCATCATATCTGGCTCATTTCAGTTTCTACAACATAGCTATAGACTAGTACAAATGTCTGCTGCTTGCATTTCCTTTAAAATATAGATTAATAAGATTAATTTAGCTCATATTGTAACAAGAAAATAAACCTGGTTTTAGCTTTTTCTAGTCTGCCAGCCATTACAAATAACATTGCTAAATTATATGGCAACATATTATAATTATATAATCCTTCCTGCTATGATTCTTTCATTCTCAGTTTTAGACTGATTTCAGAAGTTACCCAGTGTCTTTCAACACTTTGAATTTTTAGTTTAATTTGATACCTGACTTGCATAATAGTTTCCTATAGATTATCTTTTCTATGTAAGACTTATTTTCACAGGTTTCACAAGGTATGAAAGTTGTTTGAAAGATAAAACATTGTCAAAGGATACTGGTCACAAAGCTAAGGAAATTCGCTTTTCTATTTAATATGATTACGTGTACAGAATGTCTTTTAAGACACCCTTGGTCTGCAATAGCCAGACCTAGGTGTGAAAAAAATTACCGCTAAAGACAACATTAGTAAAAATCAAAGGAAATTGCTATAAAAATTATTCCTATGGTTACTATATGCCCAGGAGGTTGCATTGTAAAACTACAGCTATATTAATACAATCCAGAGAACATGCAGAAATCAATCCAATACCACGTACAATAGTTATACTTTTTCTATGGCAGACAGCACAAAAGAAAAGAACAGAACAATAGAAAACAGCTACAGGACTTTTCACAGTTAACTAATTAAACCCTTACAACTGTTTACTTTATAGGACTTTCACCGTCCATGAAGACATAGTGGAACAATCAAATCTGGACATTATTTGAAATTATGATTCCCTTCTTTGTGTAATTTAATAAAAAAAATCTCACCTTATTCAGCATCATTCTTTTTGAACAAATCTAGTGCATAGATAAGAACATAAGGAGGACACACAGAACAATTGGTGATTTATGCTATTCCCCTTCACCCTCATTTCAGATTTTGATTTTTGGTTTTGTTTTATAGTTGTTATTTTCGAGGAGGTTTTTTTTATCGTACTTTTCTTAACTGCATCTAAGGCTAATAAATGTATTTTATAAATTTAATTAAAGTCTAAGCTAACTAATTAGATTATAGTTATGCATAATTATGAAATTGGTAAAAATGAAAAATCAGAATAAGTATTTGGCCCTTTTTTGCCCAATTTTAAATGCTTGTTTTGACAGTTTTTCCCTTTTTGCCTGCTTGATCCGTGCAATATTCATATAATGTAGTCCCTGGATTACAACCCCTTGTCCAGTGATTGTTCAAAGTTATGAGGGCACTGAACAATTGGTACTTACAGCTGGTCCTCAGAATTCAGGACCTTGAAAACACCATCAGGGTCACATGATTGTGATCTGAGTGCTTGGCAACTGGCTAGCACTTATGGTCCTATCCTATGGTCAAAGTCAATGGAGAAGCCAGTGAGGAACCTCATAAAACACTCCTCTAAGTTGTCCCCATTGCTTTTTCCCACAAGGAGTCCAGGGATCTCATATTTAGTAGCACATGCCCACCCATACTTCATATTGCCTGCTTGCAACAGACCACATCACTCATCTCCTGCCCCCTCTTTTTTGTCCTCCATCTACCAGGCATAGCTTTTCAATCAATAATTGTTAAAACGTTCGTATATTATGACCTTGTATATTATCTGCTTTTTCCTTTCCCTTTGTCAGACGAATTAGACAGCCTAGATATATATGTACCGTATTTTTCACACCATAAGACGCGCTTCCCCCCCCCCCCAAAAGGGGGGAAAAGTGTCTTCGCCTTATGGAGCGAATA